>AXNI01018212.1:0-10970 GCA_000498555.1 Heterococcus sp. DN1 | reverse complement strand
CACACACACACACACACACACACACACACACACACACACACACACACTCAATCAGGCTCAAGAAGCAGATGCTCAGGCCAAGGCGGCAGCCACACGCGACATAGCAGCAGATGCACAGCGTGACTTAGATGAGGCCCTACCAGCACTAGATGCAGCTGTTGCCTGCCTCAAAGACCTCAAAAAGGCAGACATCGATGAGGTCAAGTCCCTTGGCAAGCCCCCCTACGGCGTCAAGCTCACCATGCAGGCCACCTGCATCATGTTTGATGTCAAGCCTGACAAGGTGGCTGACCCTGATGCACCCGGCAAAAAGGTGACGCGCCTATAGCTATATCTCAATCGCTACTGTGTGGTCATGCGAGCACGCATGTGCGCTGTGCTTGCATGCGCTGTCAGTGTGATGAGCGTGTGTGTGTAGATGCCTGTGCTTTATACATGCACTGTATAGGCATCTCTCGCATAGCAGTACACATCTTGTATCTTTGTAGTCGTAACTATACATGTAAGTGCTTTTAGTATGTGTACTGTGTAGCTCGTATGCTGTTGCAGTGCTACTATCTATCACATTTACTCAGAAGTAGCCTCAGTGGCATGGACAAACCACTACTGTACTCACGCCAATGCTGCACTACACACAAGCTGCATGATGTACCACAATGCAACGCTGTGTACTGACACCAGTAACACTGTGCTGCTGCTACTGTGATCACGCACCTGTGCTACACTCACAGATCAATGACTACTTCTCAGCAGCTAAGCGTGCAGTGCTGAGCAACGCTAACAAGCTGCTGGCAGACATGCAGTCCTTTGACAAGGACAACATCCCTGACAAGGTCATTAAAGCTATCGATCCATTCATGGCTGACCCAGACTTCGAGCCTAAGCAGATTGAGAAGGCATCCAAGGTGAGTGCTAGCTGTACTGTCAAATATCTAGGTGTGCTACTCTTTCTGTGAGGGCTATAAGCTTTGTTGGATGCAGCTGGAGCTGCACTTCAGCGCTAAGAACTCTGCGTATAGTGTGCGCATCTCGAGCCGCAACACTCATTGTGCTAGCAGCAAAGCCGTAGCTCAGTGTGTGTCTCGCATGGTCAGACACTGCTATGTACGTACTGCGCTTGCTAGCACTGCTGCTACACCGCTAACGGCCAGCCTGTTACGCATACTCGACTGTCCAATCTACTACTACTACCTAACATGTATGACCGCAGGCCTGCACAGCTATCTGTATGTGGGTGAGAGCTATGCATGTGTACCACAATGTAGCACTGCAAGTAGAGCCAAAGCGTCAGCTGCTGCGCGAGAAGCAAGTGGAACTAGACAGCACTCTAGCTGAGCTCGCTGCTGCACAGACACTGCTCTCTGAAACACTGGCCAAGGTAAGCATCATACATCAGTATAGCATATCAATGATTTGTGTGATTTGTAAGCCTGATGCACTGTACTCAACAACAAACTCTCTGCAGAGTAGGTTATGCTGTCCAAGCATACATCGATGCGGCTGCCGCACAAGCACCACAGCCGCAGCAGGAGTAGCGTGCCTGTACAAGCAGTGTGCCAGCACTGTGACGCAGTTTAACACACGCTCTGTAGTGCAGTTCTCACAGTCTGTGACTGCTTAGCAGCTCTACGTAGCAACCCTGCGTCAGTATCGCTATGCACCTTGCAATACCACCCGCTGACAGTACTACTAGTACTGTGCAAGCATACACAGCATACTGACACCCTCACTATCTACTGCTCACTGCTGTACTGTGCAGGTGGCTGCGCTGGAGGCATCCTTCGAGGAGGCTAATGCTAAGAAAGAGAAGCTAATGCGTGATGTTGAAGAGTGCAGAGCACGCCTTGACAGAGCACAAAAGCTCATTGGTGGCCTTGGTGGTGAAAAAGACAGGTACGCACTTCAAATTTAAGTAATAGAACTTTAGTTTAAAGTGCATGCACTGAGCAGTACTGTGTGGTCCTTTGCGAATGCTACAGCGCTGACCACGTGGTGTGTTAGCACTGTTAGTGCTACATTGTCATACTCACAAGGGGACACTGCTGCAGTTACAATGACGGACTCAAGTCCATTGCAGTTGCTCAAGTTGTGCAGTTCGACACACTGTATATTGCGTACTTGCTATGTACTGGTGTTTGCATATACTCACAGATGGACAGAGTCAGTAGCTAGACTGTCAGCACTGTATGACTGCCTGGTAGGCGATGCTGTAGTGAGTGCTGGTATGATAGCCTATGCTGGGCCTTTCACACCTGACTTCAGACAGAAGCTTGTCAAAGATTGGCAGGTGAGCGCCTGCTTGTTATACTACATGCAGCTAGCAACTGCCCTGACCTATAGTGCTAGTATAGAACTCTGTAATCTGTACGGCTTGCATAGCCCGTGAGCTGCAGTGAATTCTACGCAACCAGTGTGCTTACAGCTCTGCGTGCATGCAGAACGCTAGTTAGACCTATAGTACAGAACACACACTCCATACACACACACACATGCACTTGCTCATACATGCACTCACGATGCACATCACAAACCTGCTGTCACCACCAACAACACACAAACAATCAACAGGCGCATCTAGTAGCAGTAGGGGTGCCTCACTCCCCAGGCTGCGATGCCCGCACAACGCTGTCTGAGCCTGTGCTGGTACGCAGCTGGGCCATAGCAGGGCTGCCAAGTGATGGGCACTCCATTGAAAACGCTATCTTCATGGCCCGTGCACGGCGCTATCCACTGCTGATTGACCCTCAGGGGCAGGCTAACAGGTACATTAAGACAATGGGGCGTGACCCTGCCTTCAGTCTGAATGGACTGGATGTGGTCAAGCTCAGCGACAAAGGGCTGCTGCGAGCTCTTGAGAATGGTATACGCTTCGGCAGGTAAGCTTGTGTGTTTGTTTATACTGTGTGTTTTGTGTGTTGCTACTGTCAGTGTTAGTACTGCTGTTGCTAGTGTCGGCGTTAGAGCTGTTGCTGTTGATGTGCTGCATGTCAGTGTGTAATGATTAGACATTTAGTAAACACTCTCGCTTTCGCATGCCAGTGCCTGCTATGATGTGTGCCAGTAGTAGTGTGTGCAGCTGTGCGTTCAGCATAAGCATTGCCTTCTGTATTGCCGTCACTACTGCTTTGCTTAGCTTTGCAGTAGACACTAGCACTAGCTTATCTAACATGCTCCATACAATCACACAATCTAACGTCACTGTGCTACATGCTTCTACTGCAGGTGGGTGCTGATAGAGAGTGTGCTAGAGAGCTTAGATGCAGCACTCGAGCCAGTACTACTGCAGCAGAAGTTCAGACAGGGTGGCACAGAGATGATACGTGTAGGAGACTCTACTATACCATGGAATGACCAGTTCAGGCTGTTCATGACCACTTAGCTCAGTAACCCTCACTACCCTCCTGACATCTGCGTCAAGGTAAGCGAGCAGTAGTATACAGTGGTTCACAATATGTACATGTGGCGCTAGTAGCATGTGTGCACGCAGTGTATCGTCGTTGATCAAAGAGTCAGGACATGCTTCTGCACGTGCTGCAGTGATACACTGTGAAAGCGAGCACTTGAGTAGTGGCACAGTATAGTAACTGCCTTAAGCGAGATGCATCAGCACTTGGCTAACTACTGCTACATAGCAACAACTGCTGCTGCTGATGCTACTGCGGCTACTACTGCTGCTATCTCTGGGATGTGCGAGTGACTGTGATCTCACTGCTCACACACTTTCATTACCTGCCACTACCCACTATACTAACTCTAACAGGTTAGCGTAGTGAACTTTGCTATCACCTTCACTGGCCTGGAAGACCAGCTGCTGGGTGTGGTAGTAGTAGAAGAGATGCCAGAGATGGAAGAGCGCAAGAACTCACTGGTAGCAGGAGGCGCCCGCATGCGGCGAGAGCTGGCAGACATAGAGAACCGCATCCTCTTCCTGCTCAGCAACAGCACAGGCAACATCCTGGACGACCACGAGCTCATCGAGACCCTGGCCAGCAGCAAGAAGACCAGCACTGAGATAGCAGCCAAGGTGGCAGAAGCCAGCGCCACAGAGGCAGAGATTGACGCTACACGCGAGCTGTACAGGCCTGTGGCCTACAGGGGTGCTATCCTGTACTTCTGCATACGAGACCTGGGCGTGGTGGACCCCATGTACCAGTACAGCCTGCAGTGGTTCACAGGACTGTTTGTGACTGCCACGCGTCGCGGAGAGAGGGCCCCGCTGCTGAGCGACAGGCTGCGAGACCTCAGCGAAGGCTTCACCTACTACGTCTACACCAGCGTCTGCAGGAGCCTGTTCGAGAAGGACAAGCTGCTGTTCAGCTTCCTCATGGCCATCAGAGTGCTGCAGGGCTCAGGAGGAGTGGACCCTGCTGAGTGGCGCTTCCTCATCACTGGTGAAGCTCTACCTACTAGCAGCAGCGCTGCTACTAGTACTGCTGCTGCTAGTGCTGCTAGTGCTAGTGCTGATGGCAGCACTACTACTGCAGCGCCTACACTGGCAGCAGCAGCAGTGGCAGCNAGCAGAGGCAGAGGCAGCAGCCTTCCTAGCAGCAGCCCCTAACCCAGCCCCAGAGTGGATCGATGGGCGCATGTGGAAAGAGGTCAAAGCTCTGTCATCACTGCCTGCTTTCAGGGGGCTAGCACGTGACTTTGAAGGCCCTCTCAGAGGGGAGTTTAAGGCCATGTATGACCACGCTGAGCCACAGCTGCTGCAGCTGCCAGGCGGCTGGGGCCGTGAAGGCAAGCTGGATGCTCTACAGAAGCTCTGCCTGCTGCGCTGTGTGCGCGCTGACAAGGTCAGTGTCTGTGTTTTTGTGGCATGAGTGGTTGTGATGAGTAGCTTTAATGATGCTGTAGTTGATGTCGCTGTGCAAGTCACAGCAGTTCTCAAAGTACACAAATGTCAGTGCGGCTTTATGCTGTGGTCATTGCCTAAATGACATCGCACATGGTGTCGTTGCTGACTACGCATACACGCATACGTCGTGCACATCACACATTCACAGCTGCTGCTCACGCTACTATTATAGCAGTATAGCTCATACTGTCACTCACGCTACTGCTCAGAGCAGTACTGCTTATACTGCCAGTGCTTACACTGCTACTGCTGCTGCTACTGCTACTGCTACACTATCACACTACCACTACTGACATGTGCACACAGGTGCCACAAGCTATCATGAGCTTTGTGACAGGGGAGTTAGGTCAGGCCTTTGTAGAGCCCCCTCCTTTCAGCTTGCCAGCGTGCTATGCAGACTCCAGCGCACTCACACCACTGGTCTTTGTGCTGAGCAAGGGCAGTGACCCTACCAAAGCCTTCTACCAGTTTGCAGCAGCAGCCAAGTTTGACAAGAAGGTCAAAGGCTTGTCTCTCGGACAGGGCCAGGGCGCTAAGGCTGCCAGGTTGATAGAGGATGCTGTCTCTAAGGGCACTTGGGTGAGCACCTACACTGTATAGTGTTCTTATCGTTGGTGGATTGTCGTTGTATGCTATGCACTAATACTCCGCCATGCTGTGTAGCACCAAAGTTCAACACACAAGTCTGCTACACTACAGTAGCTTACACTGTGCGGCACGCTACACTGCACTGCACTACATTACACTACACTACAATATACTACACAACATTACATTACACTACACTTTACCCACACTACACTATTCTGAATGAGACTATACTACACTACAATACACTGTGCTGATCCACACCACACTACACTACACTGTACTGTGACGCTACACTGTCACACAGGTCTACCTGCAGAACTGTCACCTGTACATCTCCTGGCTGCCAGAGCTAGAGAGGCTGTGCGAGGAGCTGACTCCTGAGACAGTGCACAAAGACTTCAGGCTGTGGCTGACCAGCATGCCCTGTGCAGAGTTCCCTGTGAGCGTGCTGCAAGGCAGCGTCAAGATGACAAACGAGCCTCCCAAAGGCCTGCGTGCCAACCTCAAAGCAGCCTACTACAAGCTGGACAGCGCTGCTCTAGAGGCCACGCAGAGGCCTGAGGCCTACAAGAGGCTGCTCTTCGCGCTGTGCTTCTTCCACGCCAACGTGCAGGAGCGGCGCCGCTTTGGCCCTCTGGGCTGGAATGTGCCCTACGAGTTCAACGAGACTGACCTAGACATCTCCCGCGGCCAGCTGGAGATCTTCCTGGACACCTCTGACAGCGTCCCCTACAGAGTGCTGCGCTTCCTGACAGCCTACATCAACTACGGAGGGCGCGTCACTGACTACATAGACCTGCGCACCATCGACGTCATCATGAGGGCCTTCTACACCCCTCGGGTGCTAGAGCCGGGCGCTAGTTACAGCTTTGATGCAGATGGGATCTATCCTAGCCCTGACTACGACCCCAGCGACCCGCACCGCAGCTACGTGGAGTTCATCGACAGCCTGCCCCTCACAGCAGGGCCAGGGGCCTTCGGCATGCACGAGAACGCCAACATCAGCTGCGCTCTGGCTGAGACCTTTGCCACCTTTGGGACTGTGCTCAAGATGGAGGCAGGGGGCAGCAGCAGCAGCAGCGGCAGCAGTAGTAGTGGCGATGAGGCCATAGCAGCAGCAGCGAGGGCCATGGCTGCGCAGCTGGCTCAGCGGGGGGCCTTCGATCTGGAGGCCATCGCCTCGCAGTTCCCTACCACCTACAGCGAGTCTATGAACACTGTGCTGGCCCAGGAGTGCGCCCGCTACAACAGGCTCACAGGGGAGATGTCGCGGGCTCTGCCTGAGCTCTGTAGAGCGCTAGCAGGCCTTGTTGTCATGAGCGCAGAGCTCGAAGCCCTAGCACGTGCAGTAGCACTGAACGCAGTGCCTGCAGCCTGGGAGGCCCGCGCCTACCCCAGTTTGAAGCCACTGGGGGCTTGGATAGAAGACCTGTGCGCGCGCCTAGACTTCCTGCGCGCCTGGTGTGACGCTGGGGCCCCTCCGCCTGTGTACTGGCTCAGCGGCCTGTACTTCCCTCAGGCCTTCCTGACAGGGACGCTGCAGAACTACGCTCGCAAGAGGGCCCTGCCTATCGACACCGTTGCCTTTGACTACTGTGTACGCGATGATCTGGACTGGGAGAGTGTTGTACAGGGGCCCGAAGATGGTGCCTACGTGCGTGGCCTGTTTTTAGAGGGAGCCCGCTGGAGCACCGCTGCACGTGGCCTGGACGACAGCAAGCCTAAACAGCTGTACACCCCTCTGCCTGTGCTACACCTGAGGCCTGTCAAGGACAGGGTCAACCCTGACAGCGGCGTCTACAGATGCCCTGTGTACAAGGTGCGTTCAGGCTTAGTCAGTTGACGTTCCAGCAGTAGTAGCTGGTAGTTGTTGTGCTGCTAGCTAGCAGTAACTTGTGCTACTACCATCACAGCTGTCTGCTGCACTAAGCTGCAGCAGTAGCGACAGTAGTTGTTGATGTGGTGCTTGCTAGTAGTACTAGTACCACGATCACAACTGGTGTTGTTTATTGCCGTCATCAGTGGCAGTAGTAGTAGCAACCTACACCCGTGCTGATGCTTGTGCAACTACACTGCTCACCGTGAAGGTGCACGTGCTAGTAGCGCTATTAATAGTGCAGCAATGATAGCTGTAGTCGTAGTGAAGCGACACTGCCTTGTACCGTGGTGCTGGTACTAGTGCAGCTATACATTCACTAGTATTCTAACCAAGTACAGCAGCCACACTCTGATCAGCAAGCAATAGCGCCAGTATGAGTGAATAATGTAACCCTACAGCGCTCACTTTCTATAGTCATTAGTCAATGCTTGAACTGCGCTACATCCCTATCACTACTTGCATTCGCTGCATTTAGCTCGTTCAGTCATCTAATGCTATCATCTGTTGCCACTGCTACTACTACTGCTGCACTGTGTCATTCGTTCTACACATACAGGTGCTGTCAAGGAGGGGCACCCTGTCCACAACAGGGCATAGCACTAACTTTGTTATGTGGGTAGACCTGCCTAGCAATAGAGAAGACACTCCTAATAATGTAGGCAACAGTGACCAGGAAGTGTGGATCAAGGCTGGTGTAGCATGCTTCTGCAGCTTAGCCTTTTAGAGAGTGTGAGTCCACACAACGCTGAACAGTCCTAAGTTCTAGGGACGCTCTCAAGTTGTCAGAGCAGTTATTGTTGTTGTTGTTACCAATTGCTGTACAGAGTATTACAATGCAAATGCAGCAGTGTGTATATACAATATTGGCAAAGTGGTGATGCGTAGTTGTGACTACGTTATTGCTGTTGACCTTGTTGTCGGGCGTGTGTTAGCTCGATAGCAGGCTTGCGAGCAGCAGGAGCAGCAGCAGCTGCAGCAGCAGCAGAGCGATGACACATACATTGGCGATATATATATGTGATGCTTGGGTTTGCATTGGCCAGCTTACGCTGCTGCTACTGAACAGCCGCGCTCCAGGCTTGCTCCTCTTATTGCTAAATGTGTGAACTTCTGACTTACAGAGCAGCGCTGCGTTTGCACCACCGCTGCTGCTGTGCAGCGCAAAGCACATGTTGTGCGCTGCAGCTTGATCGAGCAGCTGCAGTAGCTGCAGCGGTTGCCACTGCTCACTGCTGCTATGACTGCTTCGAATGCTGCGTCTTACTACTACGACTGTTACTGCTACTACTAAAGCAAGCCTCAAGAGGCTCTCGCTGCTGTGCCACACAGTATAAAAGGGACACGGGTCACTGCTGTGTTGAAAGACTGCTATGTATGCGTGCATGCTGCTCTGCGCTAAAGTATTTCTCTTCTTGTCTCAGTTTGAGTACACAAACCACAGCTGCTGATGCTTAACATCCAATAGCAATGCCGCCGTCAACGTTAAATGTGTGGCCTGCGTGTTACAGTAGCAGCATAGCAAAGCCATGGTGTGAACAGTAGTTAGATACGCTATCACTACTGACTGTGCGAACTGGATATTTACAGTTCGCACACACCGGAACTGCAGTTCGCCTACTCGGTACCAGACTTAACAGCAGGTTGATGCTTTGTGAGAAACAGTACACAGCGCAGTTTGCGCTTCTTTAGACTTCAGTAACAAGACTCAGCAACTAGTTACTGCAGCGCATGCAGCGCAGTAGTAGTCTCACCTGTAATGTAGGCTGCTGCTGGGTCAACAGCTAAGAACTTCACAAGGCCAGAGACTTCTGATGCTTTGCCCAGTCGGCCTAGTGGAATCATGGCCTGTAGAGCAGCAATACACCGCATTGGCCAATAGACACACACAGTGGTTGTGTCAGATGTTGTAAGTGAGCACACAGAGCAAGGGCAGAGCGCTCGACAGCATGACACTGCACGCTAACGACAGTGAAGACAAGTCGGCAGAGCTCGCCTACGATCAACAGCAGTACATCTGAGCACTGCGAAAGCACGTGGCAAACTGACTGACTGACTGCAGTGCAGTAAGCCCGCTCATATACACACGCAGTAGTCTACTATCACTACAATCCTACTAACTTGGCACACACTGCGAGCTACAATAGTGCTGCTCTACAGCAAAACAAATCAACAGCAGTGCAGTTCTGTGACGCTGCTGATACCTTGATGGCATCCAGAGGCAGCTCAGCAGTCATGTCTGACTCAATGAAGCCAGGGCAGACAGCATTAACAGTGACGCTCCTGCTAGCAAACTCTTTGCCTAGAGAGCGGGTCATGCCAATGACACCGCCCTTGGCTGCTGCATAGTTTGCCTGGCCTGGGTTGCCGATCTGGCCTACCACTGAGGAGATGTTGATGATGCGCCCTGTGCGCTTCTTGAGCATCACCTTGGCAGCCTGTGCAGTCCAGTTCAGTTGTAAGTGAGTGTGTTGTGTGCGCAGGCAGTTTGCTCGCACCAGTCATCAAGCATTAACTGTGTACACATGATGACCAGTGGTGACAGTCATAGTAGAAGCTGCATGTATGCTGGACAGCGTACACACCAAAGTTGCTAGCGGTATTGTGTCGGGGTGCTGTGACGCACAGGCGCGTCACCACAGCGACACTGCTGCACAAAGCAGAAGAGCTCTACTGCAAGCGCAGAAAACACTGCTACCGCTTCAACAGCAAGGATCACGTGAAGAAGTAACTGCTAGTACGCGTGCTGCAATGCGAGGTGCTGCACTCACCGCTTGCGAGCAGTAGAAGACACCGCTCAGGTTGAGGTCAATCACATCCTGCCACTGCTGTGGCTTCATGCGCAGCGCTAGTGTGTCGCGAGTGATGCCTGCGTTGTTGACCAAGATCTCGATAGAGTCCTCTGGGAAGGCAGCTGCAGCCTGCTTGAAGAGGGCCTCCACATCCTCAATCTGCAGATTACCGCAGTGCGCGCAGCAAGCATATGTATGTAAGCTACTTGCTGTATGCATTTCGCTGTGCAGCTGCTATGGTGACACCATACAGAGCATCACAAGTCCCACTTTTGAAGCTTTGAATAAGCAATGAAAGTTGCTCATAGTTTGATTGAATGCAGCTACTACCTTGCCGCAATCAGCTTTGATTGCAACAGCATTGCCACCTTTGTCTTTAATTTCCTGCACAACCTTGTCAGCAGTGCCAGCTGAGGCAGCGTAGTTCACAACTACGTTGCAGCCTGCCTCGCCCAGCGCTGCTGCGATGGCTGCACCAATGCCCCTGGAGGAGCCTGTGACGATTGCGATCTTCATGTCTAACGCAGTCGCAGGTCTGGCTGCTGTAGGAGGAGCTGCAGAGCGCAATGCTGTGCCTGCAAAGCTGCTACCAGTGGCTACAAAGGCTGTGCTCTGGTTGGCAAGTGCCAGCACAGAAGAGGCTGTCACTGCTGCTGTGCAAAACTTCATGGTGACTGCATACGGAGGTGGGACGATGCATAACATACGAGCAACAACAAAACAGACTGCCTGGTGAGCGCTTGTTATGATACAATCCAAATACGAAAGCGCATACAAGACGTACCTCAAGTTGCGTGTGAGAAGCTGGACAGGGATGGCAGAGCAAAGGTGGGAGCATCGACGCTGCAGGATTTCA
>AXNI01018155.1:0-12057 GCA_000498555.1 Heterococcus sp. DN1 | reverse complement strand
GCTGCTGCACACTACTACTACTGCTGTTGTATGCTCGCAAGGATGCATCCCACTACGCATGGTGAACCCACGCTTTGCGCATCATAGCACACTACGAGTGTTGACTACTGCCCTGCTTTGCTTATCTGTTTGGTCACTACTGCTGCTGCTGAATACTACTGCTACTGCTGCTAATTCATCTACTAGTACTGCTGTTGCAAGAACTCCCCTCTCCCTATTTGGATTGCTGTTTGTAGACTATTGCTACTGCTATTTGATGGCACTACTCTACGTTGTTGCAGCACTGCTGCTCGCGCTATCCTCTTCTCTCGCATTTCTCACCACTGTTTCCTCTTCCTAATCAACGTTCATTGCTGCTGCGTGAGCTTCCTGGTGCAGGCACAGCGGTATGATCTCATTGTAGTATACGCTGTACACTAGCTCACTGTTCTTCTGCACACGCGCCAATGGGGTGCACACTCTATTCACTAAGTAGTCCTGGTAGTCACTCAAGCTGCGTGCACGCAGTAGTGCTTCAAAAGCAGGGGAGCTCATAGCGCCACCACTTACTAGCAGTGCTTTCACTGACAGTAGCACACGCTTCAGGTAGAGCTTGTACACTGGGCAGTCGCCAGTGGTCAGAATAGCTTTAGCCCGAGATGTGAGTAGATTGATGTGAGATGCTGGCAGTACACGCTGTGCCTTTGCTGCTACTGCTCTGCACATCTCAACAATCTGTATGTATGTGTGTGTTGCAATAATGCAACAGCAAGCGCAAAAGGAGGCATTAGTACTCTGCAATATGGTCTGTTATATGTGCACTGCAACACTGTGCGCTGCTTGCTATTGATTGTGAAAGCATGAAAAAGAACAACAGAAGTGACGCGCCAATGTGCCACGTCACAGCACACGTAAGCTTACCTGTGCAGTGATGTCAGCACTTGTCACATCCTGTGTCTCAAACAGAGTCATGAGTGACTTTCTGATGTCGGTCTCATCAGTGCTCTGTAAGGTAACTTTCAGGGCACCTAGCACCTGCTTAGAGAAGGCTATCAGTGCTGCTGTGTATGCTACCTGTTTATGTTGGCAGTAGTATCACGATAATTGAATGTGTATGCAGTACATGTTGCATGAGTGTCACCTTCTATGCAACCATATACACAATCGTAAGCGCTGTGCAAATCGCAAACACGGTTCAGCACACAAGAAGCGCTCAACAAGCAGTTACTGAACAGAAACAACATACTGTTATCTCAGATAACAGTTACGAGTACGCAAAGGCGTTTGTCAATTCTTTACCTGCTCAATGCCTGCAGCAATGACCACAAGTCTGTACTGATCCATCATGAGTGTCTCTGGTATAGCCAGGCCATCAATGCCACTGTTATTGCTGCTGTTAGCAGCTGATTCCTCTGCTAGCACTGCTACTTGTGCTGCTGACAAGCGTGCAGCCTGTTCGTAAACAATGTGTACATTTATGACAGTAACGATGACAAAACAAGAGTGAGCATGCTGTAACATGCAAGCACTCGCAGTACATCTGAAAACCGACATTGTCAGCAATGCAGCTTGCTAACCGCATACACCATCACTATGCATAAAGGGCAAAACGCATTAGCTGTATAGTAGTAATTGTGTATGAAATACCTCTGTGGGAGTAGCAGCAGTTGCAGTAACACCAGTAGTGCCATCAGCTCTCACAATGCCACCAATAAGCTCATCCACCATAGCACCACGCAGTAGCTCTAAGTAGGCATCACCTCTCTGGGCTTCAAGGCCACGTACAAGCTCAATCGCAGCTGTTGCGTCAGCCGTTTCAGATGCGGCAGTTGCACGCAGGCGTGTTACTGCCTTCTGTAGCCAGACGTGTGTCTTCTCGAGTGTGACCTCGCCTGTGCATGCATAGGTAGCATATGTGTATGTTTATAGTACACAGTGGTCAGAGACGAAATGCAGCGTGTGTGAACACTGTGCATGATTGTGCAAGCACTGTGTGCTACTGCAACTGCAACTACTGCTGCTATTGTCACCGCTACTACCAACGCAGTATGTGTACTGCGTGTTGCGTTCTAACAATGCGTAAGATACTTGTTCAAGTGCTTGCAGTATGTAACAAGGCGTGTCAGAAGGCGTGTCACTTTCATGTTCAAATTGCTGTTGTACCTGCATCAAGCTTCTCAACAAAGCGGTCTCGCTCATACTCCACACCATTGCGGCGCAGGAAGGGCGTCACAAACTGCAGATGTGCATTCAGTATATCCAGATGGATCTCATCAACTTTGAACAGCAAGTACTCCAGTGCAGTGCGTACCATCTCCAATGTGAAAGGTGACACGCCTGTTTCAACGGCTTTACGTGCTGTCTCCCACTCCCTGTTCAACAGCAGTGTGTTTGTGGATGTATGTAGTGTATGATAGTAGTGAACATCAGCATGAACAGCATGATAGACAATGTGCGAGCTAAGCTGTTGCACTGATTGAGGATGCATACGCTGTAAGCACAGCAGCTGCATGTTTATTAGCACATGTACTGCAACACCAGTGCAACACTACACACACTAACAGAGGCACACACAACTCTATACTATACTTGTAAAGTAGTTTAGTATAACAGTAACACTACGCACCTGAGCTGTGCAGCAGTCTCTTCATTGCGCACAGGAGCTTCCAGTTCAAGAACTCGCCCTCCTGCAAACAGAGCCAGTTTGAAGAACGCTCCGGGCTGTAGTGCACCGTGACGCGCCATCTGTTCAAGTAGTTGAACATCCATAGACTCAGCTGTTTCAGCAGCCAGATCTTTCCTGCGTGGTGTTAAGCCAATGATTCTGTCACGCAGTGTGGCGATGAGTTGCAACAGAGGAGTGTAGTCCTGTGCAGCGAAGGCAGTTGCAGCTGCAGCCCAGAAGGCTGTGCGACCGTTGGGAAATGGTGATGCTGACGTGTCATCTAACAGCCTGTTTTCTACTGCTTCATCCAGAGACACCTAGTTCATTGCAGTAGTGTGTATGCAGTGGCAGCGCACAGTTGAGCGCGTGAGCGACAGTGCGATCGTGATTCAAGCACACTGTATGCGAGTAACCCAAGTGCAACTACTGCTATGCAGCTAAGCACAACCAGTGCGTTGGAGTGCATACAGCAAATGTGTGGCCGTTACAGCTAGCTGAAAACAGTGCAGTGAGTGTTTGTGGTATACCCAGTGTGAAATTGCATGTATTCTCACCTGTATGTGCTCATCAGAGGATACCATGATCTCATGCACAAGCCACTCATTGCTGAGCAGATCTCCAGCACTGAGAGGGCGTGACGTGCCAGCATCTGTTGGTGACTCGCCATCACTGTTATCATTAGCACTCTCACTGTCAGCACCAACATTGGTAGTGTACACAGTGCTGCTGTTGCTGCTGTGCTCTCCAAGCTCAGTGTACAGAGGCTCAGTGTACAGAGGCTCAGTTACAGGCTCAGTTTCAGGCTCAGTTTCAGTAGATGCATGTGTGCTCTCTGCCACGTCATCCTCTGCATCCTCATCGGCCAGTAACCTGCTGTGAGCTCTGCCAGTGGCAGCAGTGATCCTCTCGCGAGCTGCTTCACGGCCAATCAGGCGTGTTAGTGCAGACAGCATACGTGATACTTGGTGTGCTGTGCCTTGCTTGATCTGCTCAAACCCAGTGGCGAAGGTCACCTCTGTTTCAGTGCCTGCACTAGCTGTTGCGGTGTTGCACAGCAGCAGTCATGATAGCAGTAGCAGTAGCAGCAGTAGTGTAAGCTAGTAGTGTGAGCTAGCTGTGGTGATGCACATATGCATATGCATGTCCCAGATCGGCTTTACCGCTGTTGCTACTGCTCACATACTGAACAACGATACAACTTGTAGATGGCAAGGTGCACATTAGAAGATGTACACACACAGTACGTACGTACCATCAGAGACAGCAGAGCCATCATCGCCAAGGCCGTAAGCTTCAGCAGCAGCTCTCAAATCACGCTCAGCTCTCATCTGCATGAGTAGCACATCCTCACAGGCACGTGTCATCTCAACAGCAAGCCTCTCTGCATCAAGCTGCTTCCAAGCATCAAAGCGAGCACAGAAGGCCACACGAGCACGGGACACACTGGCTGCGCTCCTTGCCACACTCCTGAAAACACTGGCAGCGCCAACGGCCCGGCCAATTAGCGGCAGAGAGGCCAGTTCTCCATCTTCAACTGTGTGAACTTGAACCAAGAGAGCTTCAAGTGCGAGCAGTGAGCTCACGGCTGCTCCTGCAGCACGGACTAGCCTCTGGCGCTCAGTGTCAAGCTGTACTGCTGCAGCTGCTGCTGCTGCTGTGCTGGTGTCAGTCAGAGGACTGCTCAGGGCCCCGCCATCGTCTAGAGCGCTAGCAGGGAAGTAGTTGACCAGTGCACATGCCAGAAAAGCCCGTGCTGTGCGTGCGTTTGCAGGCACTGCTCTGATCTCTCTGCCCATGCGCAGCGAGCGCAGAGCTGCCTCTGTTGAGGCGATTAGCTGCTGTGAGCGTAGTGCTAGCATGGCATCATCGAAGCTGGCTGTCTCCATGAAGCGCATCACATCGCACACCTGTTGTTCATGTAGCGTATGACACAGTAATGTATGTGAGCTGAGCTATCTATGCATACAGCAGCCGCCATTGTGGAATCACATGTATATGCTGCGAACAGGGAACGTTGAGAGAGGGCACAGCTAACTCTACTCACAACTATGCAGCAGCATAATAGTTGTGGTAGCAGCACACAGCAGTATCACGTACCGCAGTGATGGACTCCTGTGCAGCCATGACGCTCTTAGCCACTCTAACACCTCTCTGCCTGCGCCTCACAGCTCCCTGTATGCGAAGAGCAGCTGCTGTCTCAGCAGCACCGCCCAAGTGACGCGCCACTGGAGGGATATGTGGGGCACTACTGCTGCTACTGTTTCCCCCTACTGCAAATCCTCTGGCGATCCTCCTCTTGCTGCTAGTCACATTACTGTCCATACTGTCCATGCTACTGTTGCTGTTACTGTGCAGCTGCAGGAAGGACTGGTCCAGAGAAGTGCAGTAGGAGGCATCGGTGCTGAGTGAAGAACTCTCCTCGTTGGAAGCATCGTTCCTGGTGGGCGATGCGCTGCTCAGAGAGAGTGAGAGCGACAGGCTCAGGCTCAGCTCACCACTGGTAGTATCCCCCAGGTCAACTTCCTCTACTTGGACATGCAGCCCTTTCACGCACTCCGGGGAGTTGGTTGCACTGCGCTCACGGCGCTCTGTGCGCTGCCTGCACCTTGCCCCTGCGCGCTCTCCTTCAGTGCGTTTGCGACGGTCATCAGCAGCTCCCCGTGTTGCCAGAGCACCCCCTCCTACAACAGGGCTGGTGTAGCGAGCTTTGGCCACTTCATAGCGCTCACTGCTGCGGCGAGCTCTGGCTTCACGTAGTGCACTCCTGCGTGCTTCAGCTCTCTCCAGCTTGGCTGCGAGGTGACTGTTAGTCTCTGCAGTGGTCTGCTGTGTGTAGTCCAAGCTATCACTGCGTGCTTTAGCAACTCTCTTATGGTAGATTTGACGGGCTGCTTTGATGTTCTCTAAGCTCCTCCTGCGCCTTCTCAGAGCAGCGCTCACACGCTCTTGGTGCTTAGCGCGCAGCTCTTCTTTAGAGCGGGCTTCACTGGCCTGCACTTGAGCTCGCACCTCGTTTACCCGCTTCAACTAATTTGCAGCCACACAGCACGCACATGGCAGAATTCAGAGATTGTATGGTGTGTGTGAGCTTCGTGCCAATACGACAATGAGCAACACAAGGTCGACGCCACCAGGCTCAATGACTGCAACACACACTGTACGTGCTAATCAATGAGGACCGCAGCGCAAACCAAACTTATTCTCGCTCGTGTCAACTTTGAACAAGAGGAGATGCAGTAAGAATTGTGCAGGAGCGCTACGGTAGCGCTCGAACTGCTACCAACAGCACTGATGTGGAACAGCAGATTGAAATTACTGTTATGAAGTATGCAAATGCGGCAGAACTGTACTCACTCTCTCAGCATTGGTTGTCTTTATCGCGCTGACATTCTGCTTGCGTTTTAATTCAGCAGCATCATGTTTAGCCTGCAGTGCGGAAGCAACTTGGCGAGAAGCACTCTCATCATCCGCAACCCCAAACTTTTCTGCTTGCCTCTCAATGTAGCTCAGAGACCTGAAGCGGCCGTCCTGGCCGAGCATTGCTGCATTAGAATGTGTCTGAGCCTCTTCTTCACAGTCCACGTTCTTTCTCATTTCCTGTGCTCAACCAAATCAACCTGTGGTCTTTGCCTGTCTCTGCTGCTTGTCCGCACACACACACGCTGAGAATGCAAGTTTTATTCAAGGGCAATTAGGTCGTGAAGTTTGGAAACTGGCTTTGTGATGTCGTTGTGGCAACGGTTGAGGACTGACGTTTGCGGTCGAGCGCCATGCTCACTGGTGGCACACAACGACAAGAAAGATCTGCTGTACGTGGCCGATACTACTATGTAGCCGAGATGACGGTGTGATCTGAGTATGTGCGTACATAGTTTGAGTCGTTGCATGCAAAGCTACTAGTGAGTCATCAGCACTGCTTTTGCACTAACAGTGCGTACTACAGCACTGTCTCAGCACTGCATACAGAGAGCTGCTGCTGCGGTTGAAGCTAGCCACGTGCTCAATAGCATTCGCCTTTTGCAGCAGCTGCAGTACACTGAGGTCACTGCAGCTGTAGTAGCAATACTACTTGTAGCTGTTTGCCAACACCTTGTGCCGCACAACGCTGTGGCTCAGAAGCCCGATCACAATCTCTGCATAGGCCCCAAAGTCATCACTGTAACTGCCTCAGTACTTGGCAACCTGCAATATGCTGCAGGTCAATACTGCAGCTAGTAGTGTAGCTCATGCTACAGGCAATAGCAGCTCTGCAGTTGCTGACACTACAGCTTGCCACACAGCTGCTATACAGCATTATGCTGGCGGCGGTGCTGCTCAGTAAGTGCCCTGCGCGCTGCTGCTGTACGCAACAGTAGTACTGTGAGGCCACCGGTGCTGACGTGTACGTGTGATCATGACTGCAGCAGTCACTCACCGCGCAGCACAGGTTGCCTGTGTCTTTGGCACTAGCGCTGGCAGCTGCAGCTGCTGCTTTGAAGCTGTTGTCTGAGGCACACAGCCAGCTGCTTTCGTTGCACTATATGCTGCTGCTACCGCAGGCTGCTGCTGTTGCACAGCACGCAGGACAGCTAACACATTGTTGCCTGTCAGTGCACTGGCCTGCACAACTTGAACGCTGTGCCCTGCCCACAATGGCACTTCGTCAAGCTTCAGGCAAGCGACTGCACGCTCTATAGCATCACTGCTGCACAAGTCAGTCTTGTTCAGACAGACCACAACGCGCTTGCTGTTCAGTCCTGAGTGCAGCAGCTGTTGAAACAGCAACTCACAGGCTGCAGCTAGCTGCTGCGGCTCTGCAGCAGCGTCAACGACGTACAGCAGGCATGAGCACCTGTCAAAGTACGCTGACCACATAGCTGCCATTGCTCCACCAATCTCGCGGAAGTGCACTAGCTCAGGCTTGCTGTGTTTGCTACTGCTGCTGCTGAAAGCACGCACGCTCTGCAAGTCTTGCCCCACCTGTATGGCAGCATAAGCACGTAACACAGCTCTCGGTTTATACTTGGCCATGGCGCGAAATAATTGCCATGATAAGGAACGCATGACGCTGAGAATAGCGAAACTGGTGCAAAACTGTAGTAGCAACTCTGTGCTTGCGCTCACCGTTGGCCGAGTGCCGGTAAAGATCGGAGGTACCTCAACGCCGCTCTGTGAAGCGCTCTGGTCTGCATAGCATTCGAGGGCCAGGGAGAGCGAGCGGCATTGCGAAATGTCAATTCGTGATCGAATATTGGAGGCCAAGCATGCAACCTGCAACTGCATAAGCCTCGCAGTCAAGACTCATATACGTACAATTTATTTGACGCAGCAGAAGCGTGCAGCCTGCTCCAACAGCACCTAGCACAAGCACTCCAGAAGCGTCGCAGCAAAGCTGCTTGACCACTCTCCGTCTGAACGGACTGAGCACTCTGCGATCCAAGCTCAGCTTGAGCAGCAGCCGCAGCATGGAGCAGCTGTGAGCAGTCACTCAGCAGTGCAGGAAAAAGCGCAGCAGTAACGCCTCGAACTTTGAAACCGTTTACCGTTGGGCTGGTAGCAACCTAGCATAGCTCAGCTGAGCTGTATAAACTCCCTTGCAAGCAAATCTGGCGATGAGCTGCAAATGTTTTCTGGTTATGATCCCGTTGTTTGTGGCAAAGGCTGCTCTGGCGCTCGCAGCAGTAGCTCTGAGGACTGGCATCCTTGTGCATGTTTTCATCTTGACGCTGCAGCCTGGGTATGATATATGTACTCCCCTAGAAACAGAGCATGTGGTACTTGCTCTTATACACTCTAATCATATTTTATATCTCTGCTGCACATGTTTGCTAACAGTTATAAGATGCTTACCATATTAATTTTGCTGCATGTTTTAATAATACTTGTAATTCCAGGACCATGTAATGTGGGGCAGCACTGAGCAGCAACTACTGGGCAGACTGCCTCATGCAATACGTTTGGCCATGGCAGAGCAGCCAGAGATTGTTGTGTTCGGCACAGGCTCTAGTGAACGTGATGGCCTGCTAGAAGGCGACTACATTGTGCAGCATCTGATGAGGTAGCAATAAATTGTTGTTTGATCTATGCATCATGTTGTATAAGCTGCTATCTAACATTAAAGCATCCATCTTGCTGTTGTGATCAATGGCAGGAAGTGGGACAGCTTGGCGAAGTTTGAAGCCTTCGCTGACTGCAGCTTAGCTGAGCTGAAAGCTCGCATCGAGCCAGTCTGCACTGCCGAAACAACAGCTCAGAACACTGTGCAGGAGCTGCAAGCAGCAGGCAGCATCTTTGCAGCTGCAAGCATAGACAGGGTCATACTAGTGTCGTCCCCAACACACTTACCACGTTGCCTCCGAGATGCTTGTTCACTGTGGAGCGCACCACCTACTACTGGTACTAGTAAGCGCAGCAGCTGGCGCCCAGCTGTCGTGCTGTGCAGCCCTTCTGACACTAGCTACGAGGGCTGCAGTGCTAGTGACGTTACTGTGCTAGAACCAGCACACAGAGGTGACAGAGATGCAGCACTAGATGGCGATGCTGTGCCACAGTTGCATGCACTAGCAGCACGTGCACTGCGAGTACAGCGCAAAGACAAGCTGGCTTTCCAGCAGCGGCTTGATGCGCTGCTGCGCGAGTATGAAACCTGATTGCCGCAGTTCTGATATTGTGGCTGTTAGAGAGTCAGTACTATTAGTTTCACAGCAGCTAACAGGTAGCGCTTACTGCTGCTGCAGCGAATCCACCAGGAGCTTCGATGCACTTGCGGCAGCGGAAGCAGTGGCAGAAGCAGTGGCAGCAATGGTGCTGTGGTGCACTGGAACATGAATATCAACAACACGAGAACACACAGGAAAGGCTGCAGCTGCCGGTGCAGCTCAGACAGCTACGTAAAGCTGTATAGTACACGTGAACAGAAGATCGGTCAAAGTAGCCAGTTCAAGAGCTGCTACTGGTCCAATATCTCATTTGGAATAGTGGTGGACATGCTGTCGCCAGCGACAGTAACGCAATGTAGCACTATAGCTTGCATTGTGCTATATTACGCGTTGCGCAACTGCACCTTTAGTGGCACTAGCGCCGCGTACAAAACAAAAGAGAAAGTTACTGTCAACCACAGTGCGCAGCGCGTGCTGTTGCGTTGGAATGACACTGCAGTTTCGCATCTCACGTGAAGATGGCGCTACATGTACAGCTGCCTATGCACACCGACATGCACAGAGACCAGAGACGTACAATTGGTCATGTTGTTCGTGTTCTTGTGCTATCTGCGTTAAAGGTGCTTCGCAAGCACTAAGGAAGCTCTCTGAGAGTCACCATGTGCTTGCTGTACACCAGTGTGTACTGCCTGCGGGGCTGCAGTGTCGTGTAATCTTTAGTCAATTTCGCCAGAAATGCACACACCATGCTCTGCTGCTTGCACTCTGCGGTATCCTCAGCACGCAGGCTTCTGTACCAAGAGACCAAGCACATGTGGCAACGAGGGCGTAGTCTGTAAGCGCAGTTCTTCTCTTACGACAAACTGAAGCACATTGCAATTGCTTGCCTATAGATCACACCTACATCAATCGATTATGCATTGCATACAGCACATCGTTACGTGAAATGTTTTATTTTGCAACACGGCCTACTGAACAGACTCAAGCACAAATGACGATGCTATTCAAGCTCAACTACTCACCACAAGAATAGCGGGAACAGAGAAGCAGGCATTACACAGTCACTGCGGTTGCATTGTTTATACGTGTACTTACAACTCCGCTGGACTGCATCTTGCTCGCGATGGCCGTCTTGCGCCTATCATAGTAGGGGCCTGCTCGCCACGGCCCAGAGGCTTGAAGATAACTCTGTCATCACCCCGCTCTCGTACCTGCAGCACACTGGCAGCCAGGTACGTCTTGCCAGAGCCCATGATACCACTGAACACCACAAAATCAGCAAACCTGGCAGTCTTCAGAAGTGCGAGGCAGGTGCCGAGATGCCTGATCTTCAGTTTCAAATGCTACTTCGACAGAGTGGAGGGACCAGTGCAACAACTTCAACCAGTGACTCGCAAAAAACCTTTGATAAAAAGCCTTCCGCCGCAGCGCCATACAACCGAAAGGTCGCCAGTTTGCTGCAACACCCCTTGCAGCGCCATACCTTGCCGAGGGATAGCACTGCATTGTTTGCGGGAAAGGGCAGGAAGCGTTTCAATATCAGCAACGTATGTGTTTGAAAGACATGAGTGAAAGCAATAGCAGGCTGCTGTTGCAAGAGCAGCAGCAGGAGCAGCAGCAGCACTCTGACATGCAGCCGCTCATGATGAGTCAGCAAGACTACAACAGCAGCTATCGCTTCGAGCAGCAGCCACCTGCAGTGCAGCAGCACCAACTAAAGCAAGAGCACTACTCTGATGCTGAGCAGCAGCAGCACCAGCAGCACCAGCAGCAGCAGCAGCATAGAGAAGCAAGAGAGCAGCCGCAGCAGCCTACCTTAGCTTTGTTAGAAGCAAGGTTTGACAGACCATTAACAGAGGTCGCGAAAGAGTTTAGAGGTATCCATCAACAGATATGACCGTTAGCAGATGCTGATCAAAGCATCATGTGATTGCTTGCCTATGCAGAACACATCTGCACTGCTTATGCACTGCACAGAACAGATTCAATGTATGCATATCTCATCAAGCCAGTCCCGCTTTCCTGCGTTGCACTCCACCCTGACAGTGTCGCTAACGATGATGAAGCGGCTGTGCAGGAAGCTCGGCATACAGAGTAAGTACTACACTCACTATAGCACTACTTGCTCTTATCTCTATTGGCGATCATGCCTTGCTCCGCAGCTGCTGTGTATTGACAATCGCAACATATGAAATTGTCATCAACTCTAACAGGGTGGCCTCACAGGCAGATCAGGAGCTTAGAGAAGCTGCTGCATGAGCTGGAAGAGCGCATTGCAAACACTACATCGCCGCGTGAGCTGGCATACTTGCAGGAGCAAGCAGCTCTGCTAGAAAAGAAGAAGAGGCTGGTCACTAGGGGTGCCTCCAGTGGCATGCAGAGCGCTCTGAGGAACGCTCTGTTCATGGCGAACCCTGAGAACCTGCTCGAGGAGAATGAGCTCTTCGACGATGAGAAGCTCACGCAGCTAGACTCTGCTCTGGCTGAGCTGCCGCCGTCTGAGCAGCGCAAGATCTCGCACAAGGGAGAGTCTAACCCCGTGCTCAAGATCATGACCTGCGCTAGCTCTAAGCCTCTGCTGAAGCGCAAGCGGGCTACTACTAAGGCTGCTGCTAAGGAGAAGGCAGCAGCTTCTGCAGCAGCAGCAGCAGCAGCAGCAGCAGGGGGGAGGTCTATGTCTAGGCGCTCTAGTTCTTCTGACTCTTGTGAGGACAACACAGTAGCAGCAGCAGCGCCTCTGAGCGAGCTGAGAGGCGGATCTGCATCTCCGTACTC
>AXNI01018154.1:0-12057 GCA_000498555.1 Heterococcus sp. DN1 | reverse complement strand
GCTGCTGCACACTACTACTACTGCTGTTGTATGCTCGCAAGGATGCATCCCACTACGCATGGTGAACCCACGCTTTGCGCATCATAGCACACTACGAGTGTTGACTACTGCCCTGCTTTGCTTATCTGTTTGGTCACTACTGCTGCTGCTGAATACTACTGCTACTGCTGCTAATTCATCTACTAGTACTGCTGTTGCAAGAACTCCCCTCTCCCTATTTGGATTGCTGTTTGTAGACTATTGCTACTGCTATTTGATGGCACTACTCTACGTTGTTGCAGCACTGCTGCTCGCGCTATCCTCTTCTCTCGCATTTCTCACCACTGTTTCCTCTTCCTAATCAACGTTCATTGCTGCTGCGTGAGCTTCCTGGTGCAGGCACAGCGGTATGATCTCATTGTAGTATACGCTGTACACTAGCTCACTGTTCTTCTGCACACGCGCCAATGGGGTGCACACTCTATTCACTAAGTAGTCCTGGTAGTCACTCAAGCTGCGTGCACGCAGTAGTGCTTCAAAAGCAGGGGAGCTCATAGCGCCACCACTTACTAGCAGTGCTTTCACTGACAGTAGCACACGCTTCAGGTAGAGCTTGTACACTGGGCAGTCGCCAGTGGTCAGAATAGCTTTAGCCCGAGATGTGAGTAGATTGATGTGAGATGCTGGCAGTACACGCTGTGCCTTTGCTGCTACTGCTCTGCACATCTCAACAATCTGTATGTATGTGTGTGTTGCAATAATGCAACAGCAAGCGCAAAAGGAGGCATTAGTACTCTGCAATATGGTCTGTTATATGTGCACTGCAACACTGTGCGCTGCTTGCTATTGATTGTGAAAGCATGAAAAAGAACAACAGAAGTGACGCGCCAATGTGCCACGTCACAGCACACGTAAGCTTACCTGTGCAGTGATGTCAGCACTTGTCACATCCTGTGTCTCAAACAGAGTCATGAGTGACTTTCTGATGTCGGTCTCATCAGTGCTCTGTAAGGTAACTTTCAGGGCACCTAGCACCTGCTTAGAGAAGGCTATCAGTGCTGCTGTGTATGCTACCTGTTTATGTTGGCAGTAGTATCACGATAATTGAATGTGTATGCAGTACATGTTGCATGAGTGTCACCTTCTATGCAACCATATACACAATCGTAAGCGCTGTGCAAATCGCAAACACGGTTCAGCACACAAGAAGCGCTCAACAAGCAGTTACTGAACAGAAACAACATACTGTTATCTCAGATAACAGTTACGAGTACGCAAAGGCGTTTGTCAATTCTTTACCTGCTCAATGCCTGCAGCAATGACCACAAGTCTGTACTGATCCATCATGAGTGTCTCTGGTATAGCCAGGCCATCAATGCCACTGTTATTGCTGCTGTTAGCAGCTGATTCCTCTGCTAGCACTGCTACTTGTGCTGCTGACAAGCGTGCAGCCTGTTCGTAAACAATGTGTACATTTATGACAGTAACGATGACAAAACAAGAGTGAGCATGCTGTAACATGCAAGCACTCGCAGTACATCTGAAAACCGACATTGTCAGCAATGCAGCTTGCTAACCGCATACACCATCACTATGCATAAAGGGCAAAACGCATTAGCTGTATAGTAGTAATTGTGTATGAAATACCTCTGTGGGAGTAGCAGCAGTTGCAGTAACACCAGTAGTGCCATCAGCTCTCACAATGCCACCAATAAGCTCATCCACCATAGCACCACGCAGTAGCTCTAAGTAGGCATCACCTCTCTGGGCTTCAAGGCCACGTACAAGCTCAATCGCAGCTGTTGCGTCAGCCGTTTCAGATGCGGCAGTTGCACGCAGGCGTGTTACTGCCTTCTGTAGCCAGACGTGTGTCTTCTCGAGTGTGACCTCGCCTGTGCATGCATAGGTAGCATATGTGTATGTTTATAGTACACAGTGGTCAGAGACGAAATGCAGCGTGTGTGAACACTGTGCATGATTGTGCAAGCACTGTGTGCTACTGCAACTGCAACTACTGCTGCTATTGTCACCGCTACTACCAACGCAGTATGTGTACTGCGTGTTGCGTTCTAACAATGCGTAAGATACTTGTTCAAGTGCTTGCAGTATGTAACAAGGCGTGTCAGAAGGCGTGTCACTTTCATGTTCAAATTGCTGTTGTACCTGCATCAAGCTTCTCAACAAAGCGGTCTCGCTCATACTCCACACCATTGCGGCGCAGGAAGGGCGTCACAAACTGCAGATGTGCATTCAGTATATCCAGATGGATCTCATCAACTTTGAACAGCAAGTACTCCAGTGCAGTGCGTACCATCTCCAATGTGAAAGGTGACACGCCTGTTTCAACGGCTTTACGTGCTGTCTCCCACTCCCTGTTCAACAGCAGTGTGTTTGTGGATGTATGTAGTGTATGATAGTAGTGAACATCAGCATGAACAGCATGATAGACAATGTGCGAGCTAAGCTGTTGCACTGATTGAGGATGCATACGCTGTAAGCACAGCAGCTGCATGTTTATTAGCACATGTACTGCAACACCAGTGCAACACTACACACACTAACAGAGGCACACACAACTCTATACTATACTTGTAAAGTAGTTTAGTATAACAGTAACACTACGCACCTGAGCTGTGCAGCAGTCTCTTCATTGCGCACAGGAGCTTCCAGTTCAAGAACTCGCCCTCCTGCAAACAGAGCCAGTTTGAAGAACGCTCCGGGCTGTAGTGCACCGTGACGCGCCATCTGTTCAAGTAGTTGAACATCCATAGACTCAGCTGTTTCAGCAGCCAGATCTTTCCTGCGTGGTGTTAAGCCAATGATTCTGTCACGCAGTGTGGCGATGAGTTGCAACAGAGGAGTGTAGTCCTGTGCAGCGAAGGCAGTTGCAGCTGCAGCCCAGAAGGCTGTGCGACCGTTGGGAAATGGTGATGCTGACGTGTCATCTAACAGCCTGTTTTCTACTGCTTCATCCAGAGACACCTAGTTCATTGCAGTAGTGTGTATGCAGTGGCAGCGCACAGTTGAGCGCGTGAGCGACAGTGCGATCGTGATTCAAGCACACTGTATGCGAGTAACCCAAGTGCAACTACTGCTATGCAGCTAAGCACAACCAGTGCGTTGGAGTGCATACAGCAAATGTGTGGCCGTTACAGCTAGCTGAAAACAGTGCAGTGAGTGTTTGTGGTATACCCAGTGTGAAATTGCATGTATTCTCACCTGTATGTGCTCATCAGAGGATACCATGATCTCATGCACAAGCCACTCATTGCTGAGCAGATCTCCAGCACTGAGAGGGCGTGACGTGCCAGCATCTGTTGGTGACTCGCCATCACTGTTATCATTAGCACTCTCACTGTCAGCACCAACATTGGTAGTGTACACAGTGCTGCTGTTGCTGCTGTGCTCTCCAAGCTCAGTGTACAGAGGCTCAGTGTACAGAGGCTCAGTTACAGGCTCAGTTTCAGGCTCAGTTTCAGTAGATGCATGTGTGCTCTCTGCCACGTCATCCTCTGCATCCTCATCGGCCAGTAACCTGCTGTGAGCTCTGCCAGTGGCAGCAGTGATCCTCTCGCGAGCTGCTTCACGGCCAATCAGGCGTGTTAGTGCAGACAGCATACGTGATACTTGGTGTGCTGTGCCTTGCTTGATCTGCTCAAACCCAGTGGCGAAGGTCACCCCTGTTTCAGTGCCTGCACTAGCTGTTGCGGTGTTGCACAGCAGCAGTGATGATAGCAGTAGCAGTAGCAGCAGTAGTGTAAGGTAGTAGTGTGAGCTAGCTGTGGTGATGCACATATGCATATGCATGTCCCAGATCGGCTTTACCGCTGTTGCTACTGCTCACATACTGAACAACGATACAACTTGTAGATGGCAAGGTGCACATTAGAAGATGTACACACACAGTACGTACGTACCATCAGAGACAGCAGAGCCATCATCGCCAAGGCCGTAAGCTTCAGCAGCAGCTCTCAAATCACGCTCAGCTCTCATCTGCATGAGTAGCACATCCTCACAGGCACGTGTCATCTCAACAGCAAGCCTCTCTGCATCAAGCTGCTTCCAAGCATCAAAGCGAGCACAGAAGGCCACACGAGCACGGGACACACTGGCTGCGCTCCTTGCCACACTCCTGAAAACACTGGCAGCGCCAACGGCCCGGCCAATTAGCGGCAGAGAGGCCAGTTCTCCATCTTCAACTGTGTGAACTTGAACCAAGAGAGCTTCAAGTGCGAGCAGTGAGCTCACGGCTGCTCCTGCAGCACGGACTAGCCTCTGGCGCTCAGTGTCAAGCTGTACTGCTGCAGCTGCTGCTGCTGCTGTGCTGGTGTCAGTCAGAGGACTGCTCAGGGCCCCGCCATCGTCTAGAGCGCTAGCAGGGAAGTAGTTGACCAGTGCACATGCCAGAAAAGCCCGTGCTGTGCGTGCGTTTGCAGGCACTGCTCTGATCTCTCTGCCCATGCGCAGCGAGCGCAGAGCTGCCTCTGTTGAGGCGATTAGCTGCTGTGAGCGTAGTGCTAGCATGGCATCATCGAAGCTGGCTGTCTCCATGAAGCGCATCACATCGCACACCTGTTGTTCATGTAGCGTATGACACAGTAATGTATGTGAGCTGAGCTATCTATGCATACAGCAGCCGCCATTGTGGAATCACATGTATATGCTGCGAACAGGGAACGTTGAGAGAGGGCACAGCTAACTCTACTCACAACTATGCAGCAGCATAATAGTTGTGGTAGCAGCACACAGCAGTATCACGTACCGCAGTGATGGACTCCTGTGCAGCCATGACGCTCTTAGCCACTCTAACACCTCTCTGCCTGCGCCTCACAGCTCCCTGTATGCGAAGAGCAGCTGCTGTCTCAGCAGCACCGCCCAAGTGACGCGCCACTGGAGGGATATGTGGGGCACTACTGCTGCTACTGTTTCCCCCTACTGCAAATCCTCTGGCGATCCTCCTCTTGCTGCTAGTCACATTACTGTCCATACTGTCCATGCTACTGTTGCTGTTACTGTGCAGCTGCAGGAAGGACTGGTCCAGAGAAGTGCAGTAGGAGGCATCGGTGCTGAGTGAAGAACTCTCCTCGTTGGAAGCATCGTTCCTGGTGGGCGATGCGCTGCTCAGAGAGAGTGAGAGCGACAGGCTCAGGCTCAGCTCACCACTGGTAGTATCCCCCAGGTCAACTTCCTCTACTTGGACATGCAGCCCTTTCACGCACTCCGGGGAGTTGGTTGCACTGCGCTCACGGCGCTCTGTGCGCTGCCTGCACCTTGCCCCTGCGCGCTCTCCTTCAGTGCGTTTGCGACGGTCATCAGCAGCTCCCCGTGTTGCCAGAGCACCCCCTCCTACAACAGGGCTGGTGTAGCGAGCTTTGGCCACTTCATAGCGCTCACTGCTGCGGCGAGCTCTGGCTTCACGTAGTGCACTCCTGCGTGCTTCAGCTCTCTCCAGCTTGGCTGCGAGGTGACTGTTAGTCTCTGCAGTGGTCTGCTGTGTGTAGTCCAAGCTATCACTGCGTGCTTTAGCAACTCTCTTATGGTAGATTTGACGGGCTGCTTTGATGTTCTCTAAGCTCCTCCTGCGCCTTCTCAGAGCAGCGCTCACACGCTCTTGGTGCTTAGCGCGCAGCTCTTCTTTAGAGCGGGCTTCACTGGCCTGCACTTGAGCTCGCACCTCGTTTACCCGCTTCAACTAATTTGCAGCCACACAGCACGCACATGGCAGAATTCAGAGATTGTATGGTGTGTGTGAGCTTCGTGCCAATACGACAATGAGCAACACAAGGTCGACGCCACCAGGCTCAATGACTGCAACACACACTGTACGTGCTAATCAATGAGGACCGCAGCGCAAACCAAACTTATTCTCGCTCGTGTCAACTTTGAACAAGAGGAGATGCAGTAAGAATTGTGCAGGAGCGCTACGGTAGCGCTCGAACTGCTACCAACAGCACTGATGTGGAACAGCAGATTGAAATTACTGTTATGAAGTATGCAAATGCGGCAGAACTGTACTCACTCTCTCAGCATTGGTTGTCTTTATCGCGCTGACATTCTGCTTGCGTTTTAATTCAGCAGCATCATGTTTAGCCTGCAGTGCGGAAGCAACTTGGCGAGAAGCACTCTCATCATCCGCAACCCCAAACTTTTCTGCTTGCCTCTCAATGTAGCTCAGAGACCTGAAGCGGCCGTCCTGGCCGAGCATTGCTGCATTAGAATGTGTCTGAGCCTCTTCTTCACAGTCCACGTTCTTTCTCATTTCCTGTGCTCAACCAAATCAACCTGTGGTCTTTGCCTGTCTCTGCTGCTTGTCCGCACACACACACGCTGAGAATGCAAGTTTTATTCAAGGGCAATTAGGTCGTGAAGTTTGGAAACTGGCTTTGTGATGTCGTTGTGGCAACGGTTGAGGACTGACGTTTGCGGTCGAGCGCCATGCTCACTGGTGGCACACAACGACAAGAAAGATCTGCTGTACGTGGCCGATACTACTATGTAGCCGAGATGACGGTGTGATCTGAGTATGTGCGTACATAGTTTGAGTCGTTGCATGCAAAGCTACTAGTGAGTCATCAGCACTGCTTTTGCACTAACAGTGCGTACTACAGCACTGTCTCAGCACTGCATACAGAGAGCTGCTGCTGCGGTTGAAGCTAGCCACGTGCTCAATAGCATTCGCCTTTTGCAGCAGCTGCAGTACACTGAGGTCACTGCAGCTGTAGTAGCAATACTACTTGTAGCTGTTTGCCAACACCTTGTGCCGCACAACGCTGTGGCTCAGAAGCCCGATCACAATCTCTGCATAGGCCCCAAAGTCATCACTGTAACTGCCTCAGTACTTGGCAACCTGCAATATGCTGCAGGTCAATACTGCAGCTAGTAGTGTAGCTCATGCTACAGGCAATAGCAGCTCTGCAGTTGCTGACACTACAGCTTGCCACACAGCTGCTATACAGCATTATGCTGGCGGCGGTGCTGCTCAGTAAGTGCCCTGCGCGCTGCTGCTGTACGCAACAGTAGTACTGTGAGGCCACCGGTGCTGACGTGTACGTGTGATCATGACTGCAGCAGTCACTCACCGCGCAGCACAGGTTGCCTGTGTCTTTGGCACTAGCGCTGGCAGCTGCAGCTGCTGCTTTGAAGCTGTTGTCTGAGGCACACAGCCAGCTGCTTTCGTTGCACTATATGCTGCTGCTACCGCAGGCTGCTGCTGTTGCACAGCACGCAGGACAGCTAACACATTGTTGCCTGTCAGTGCACTGGCCTGCACAACTTGAACGCTGTGCCCTGCCCACAATGGCACTTCGTCAAGCTTCAGGCAAGCGACTGCACGCTCTATAGCATCACTGCTGCACAAGTCAGTCTTGTTCAGACAGACCACAACGCGCTTGCTGTTCAGTCCTGAGTGCAGCAGCTGTTGAAACAGCAACTCACAGGCTGCAGCTAGCTGCTGCGGCTCTGCAGCAGCGTCAACGACGTACAGCAGGCATGAGCACCTGTCAAAGTACGCTGACCACATAGCTGCCATTGCTCCACCAATCTCGCGGAAGTGCACTAGCTCAGGCTTGCTGTGTTTGCTACTGCTGCTGCTGAAAGCACGCACGCTCTGCAAGTCTTGCCCCACCTGTATGGCAGCATAAGCACGTAACACAGCTCTCGGTTTATACTTGGCCATGGCGCGAAATAATTGCCATGATAAGGAACGCATGACGCTGAGAATAGCGAAACTGGTGCAAAACTGTAGTAGCAACTCTGTGCTTGCGCTCACCGTTGGCCGAGTGCCGGTAAAGATCGGAGGTACCTCAACGCCGCTCTGTGAAGCGCTCTGGTCTGCATAGCATTCGAGGGCCAGGGAGAGCGAGCGGCATTGCGAAATGTCAATTCGTGATCGAATATTGGAGGCCAAGCATGCAACCTGCAACTGCATAAGCCTCGCAGTCAAGACTCATATACGTACAATTTATTTGACGCAGCAGAAGCGTGCAGCCTGCTCCAACAGCACCTAGCACAAGCACTCCAGAAGCGTCGCAGCAAAGCTGCTTGACCACTCTCCGTCTGAACGGACTGAGCACTCTGCGATCCAAGCTCAGCTTGAGCAGCAGCCGCAGCATGGAGCAGCTGTGAGCAGTCACTCAGCAGTGCAGGAAAAAGCGCAGCAGTAACGCCTCGAACTTTGAAACCGTTTACCGTTGGGCTGGTAGCAACCTAGCATAGCTCAGCTGAGCTGTATAAACTCCCTTGCAAGCAAATCTGGCGATGAGCTGCAAATGTTTTCTGGTTATGATCCCGTTGTTTGTGGCAAAGGCTGCTCTGGCGCTCGCAGCAGTAGCTCTGAGGACTGGCATCCTTGTGCATGTTTTCATCTTGACGCTGCAGCCTGGGTATGATATATGTACTCCCCTAGAAACAGAGCATGTGGTACTTGCTCTTATACACTCTAATCATATTTTATATCTCTGCTGCACATGTTTGCTAACAGTTATAAGATGCTTACCATATTAATTTTGCTGCATGTTTTAATAATACTTGTAATTCCAGGACCATGTAATGTGGGGCAGCACTGAGCAGCAACTACTGGGCAGACTGCCTCATGCAATACGTTTGGCCATGGCAGAGCAGCCAGAGATTGTTGTGTTCGGCACAGGCTCTAGTGAACGTGATGGCCTGCTAGAAGGCGACTACATTGTGCAGCATCTGATGAGGTAGCAATAAATTGTTGTTTGATCTATGCATCATGTTGTATAAGCTGCTATCTAACATTAAAGCATCCATCTTGCTGTTGTGATCAATGGCAGGAAGTGGGACAGCTTGGCGAAGTTTGAAGCCTTCGCTGACTGCAGCTTAGCTGAGCTGAAAGCTCGCATCGAGCCAGTCTGCACTGCCGAAACAACAGCTCAGAACACTGTGCAGGAGCTGCAAGCAGCAGGCAGCATCTTTGCAGCTGCAAGCATAGACAGGGTCATACTAGTGTCGTCCCCAACACACTTACCACGTTGCCTCCGAGATGCTTGTTCACTGTGGAGCGCACCACCTACTACTGGTACTAGTAAGCGCAGCAGCTGGCGCCCAGCTGTCGTGCTGTGCAGCCCTTCTGACACTAGCTACGAGGGCTGCAGTGCTAGTGACGTTACTGTGCTAGAACCAGCACACAGAGGTGACAGAGATGCAGCACTAGATGGCGATGCTGTGCCACAGTTGCATGCACTAGCAGCACGTGCACTGCGAGTACAGCGCAAAGACAAGCTGGCTTTCCAGCAGCGGCTTGATGCGCTGCTGCGCGAGTATGAAACCTGATTGCCGCAGTTCTGATATTGTGGCTGTTAGAGAGTCAGTACTATTAGTTTCACAGCAGCTAACAGGTAGCGCTTACTGCTGCTGCAGCGAATCCACCAGGAGCTTCGATGCACTTGCGGCAGCGGAAGCAGTGGCAGAAGCAGTGGCAGCAATGGTGCTGTGGTGCACTGGAACATGAATATCAACAACACGAGAACACACAGGAAAGGCTGCAGCTGCCGGTGCAGCTCAGACAGCTACGTAAAGCTGTATAGTACACGTGAACAGAAGATCGGTCAAAGTAGCCAGTTCAAGAGCTGCTACTGGTCCAATATCTCATTTGGAATAGTGGTGGACATGCTGTCGCCAGCGACAGTAACGCAATGTAGCACTATAGCTTGCATTGTGCTATATTACGCGTTGCGCAACTGCACCTTTAGTGGCACTAGCGCCGCGTACAAAACAAAAGAGAAAGTTACTGTCAACCACAGTGCGCAGCGCGTGCTGTTGCGTTGGAATGACACTGCAGTTTCGCATCTCACGTGAAGATGGCGCTACATGTACAGCTGCCTATGCACACCGACATGCACAGAGACCAGAGACGTACAATTGGTCATGTTGTTCGTGTTCTTGTGCTATCTGCGTTAAAGGTGCTTCGCAAGCACTAAGGAAGCTCTCTGAGAGTCACCATGTGCTTGCTGTACACCAGTGTGTACTGCCTGCGGGGCTGCAGTGTCGTGTAATCTTTAGTCAATTTCGCCAGAAATGCACACACCATGCTCTGCTGCTTGCACTCTGCGGTATCCTCAGCACGCAGGCTTCTGTACCAAGAGACCAAGCACATGTGGCAACGAGGGCGTAGTCTGTAAGCGCAGTTCTTCTCTTACGACAAACTGAAGCACATTGCAATTGCTTGCCTATAGATCACACCTACATCAATCGATTATGCATTGCATACAGCACATCGTTACGTGAAATGTTTTATTTTGCAACACGGCCTACTGAACAGACTCAAGCACAAATGACGATGCTATTCAAGCTCAACTACTCACCACAAGAATAGCGGGAACAGAGAAGCAGGCATTACACAGTCACTGCGGTTGCATTGTTTATACGTGTACTTACAACTCCGCTGGACTGCATCTTGCTCGCGATGGCCGTCTTGCGCCTATCATAGTAGGGGCCTGCTCGCCACGGCCCAGAGGCTTGAAGATAACTCTGTCATCACCCCGCTCTCGTACCTGCAGCACACTGGCAGCCAGGTACGTCTTGCCAGAGCCCATGATACCACTGAACACCACAAAATCAGCAAACCTGGCAGTCTTCAGAAGTGCGAGGCAGGTGCCGAGATGCCTGATCTTCAGTTTCAAATGCTACTTCGACAGAGTGGAGGGACCAGTGCAACAACTTCAACCAGTGACTCGCAAAAAACCTTTGATAAAAAGCCTTCCGCCGCAGCGCCATACAACCGAAAGGTCGCCAGTTTGCTGCAACACCCCTTGCAGCGCCATACCTTGCCGAGGGATAGCACTGCATTGTTTGCGGGAAAGGGCAGGAAGCGTTTCAATATCAGCAACGTATGTGTTTGAAAGACATGAGTGAAAGCAATAGCAGGCTGCTGTTGCAAGAGCAGCAGCAGGAGCAGCAGCAGCACTCTGACATGCAGCCGCTCATGATGAGTCAGCAAGACTACAACAGCAGCTATCGCTTCGAGCAGCAGCCACCTGCAGTGCAGCAGCACCAACTAAAGCAAGAGCACTACTCTGATGCTGAGCAGCAGCAGCACCAGCAGCACCAGCAGCAGCAGCAGCATAGAGAAGCAAGAGAGCAGCCGCAGCAGCCTACCTTAGCTTTGTTAGAAGCAAGGTTTGACAGACCATTAACAGAGGTCGCGAAAGAGTTTAGAGGTATCCATCAACAGATATGACCGTTAGCAGATGCTGATCAAAGCATCATGTGATTGCTTGCCTATGCAGAACACATCTGCACTGCTTATGCACTGCACAGAACAGATTCAATGTATGCATATCTCATCAAGCCAGTCCCGCTTTCCTGCGTTGCACTCCACCCTGACAGTGTCGCTAACGATGATGAAGCGGCTGTGCAGGAAGCTCGGCATACAGAGTAAGTACTACACTCACTATAGCACTACTTGCTCTTATCTCTATTGGCGATCATGCCTTGCTCCGCAGCTGCTGTGTATTGACAATCGCAACATATGAAATTGTCATCAACTCTAACAGGGTGGCCTCACAGGCAGATCAGGAGCTTAGAGAAGCTGCTGCATGAGCTGGAAGAGCGCATTGCAAACACTACATCGCCGCGTGAGCTGGCATACTTGCAGGAGCAAGCAGCTCTGCTAGAAAAGAAGAAGAGGCTGGTCACTAGGGGTGCCTCCAGTGGCATGCAGAGCGCTCTGAGGAACGCTCTGTTCATGGCGAACCCTGAGAACCTGCTCGAGGAGAATGAGCTCTTCGACGATGAGAAGCTCACGCAGCTAGACTCTGCTCTGGCTGAGCTGCCGCCGTCTGAGCAGCGCAAGATCTCGCACAAGGGAGAGTCTAACCCCGTGCTCAAGATCATGACCTGCGCTAGCTCTAAGCCTCTGCTGAAGCGCAAGCGGGCTACTACTAAGGCTGCTGCTAAGGAGAAGGCAGCAGCTTCTGCAGCAGCAGCAGCAGCAGCAGCAGCAGGGGGGAGGTCTATGTCTAGGCGCTCTAGTTCTTCTGACTCTTGTGAGGACAACACAGTAGCAGCAGCAGCGCCTCTGAGCGAGCTGAGAGGCGGATCTGCATCTCCGTACTC
>AXNI01018115.1:0-13247 GCA_000498555.1 Heterococcus sp. DN1 | reverse complement strand
TACTACATGATGTATTGCTTATACTACTGCACACTGAGTGCTGGCTGTGCTGACATCTACGCTCATTGTGTTACATCATATCATTTATCACATGCTGTACATCACAACAGATTACAATGTTTGCATCAGCTACTTCACCTTGCAATCTGATCGTATTCCTGAGTAACAAGAATGTCAGTGACAGCATTACAGTGGTGTCAAGCTCATCAGGAGTTACTGCTCTACCATTCAGCATGACTTGGTATTTTTCTCTATTCTGCAAGGTGACATGCCATTACTTACACTACATATATCGATCTATTGCTTTCTAGTATGTGCATTAATGTTGTGTGTGTGGTATTGCACTATACTATGTTTAAGACTGCGCTATCAGATTTGTGTGTGCTGTATAAAGAGTGACATGCCATCGGTGACGCGCCATTACTACTTGAGTGCACATTTTCACGTATACATGTATGCCCTATTACTGTACTGTGCTGCACTTCACTACACTATGCCACATCTAGTGCTGCAACTAACACTCATTCATATACTTGTTGTGCATGTTATACAAACCTTACACACTGTACACATACATTGATACACCCGATTACTGTATACAAAACAGCCTGGTAACCGTTGGCTGAGAATGGAGTGGGAGGTCCAGTTCAGTGAGCATGTTCAACTAGTTGAAGTTATGACCGTTGCAAAGGACTCTATCACTGAGGCTGCTGCAGCAGCTGGTGTTGTAGTCGTACTAGTAGCCAGCAACAAGTTTGACAAGCTGAATGCACTACTGAAAGGATGTGCTGCTGCTGAGCGTAGCAGTGTGTCACGGCGTCCAACACTGCTGCCTGCATACAACGACTCTGTTGACACTCTGGTGAGTAGCACATATATTTATACATATACATTTATTACCACTATGAAGTATATACATGGTAGTACAGTGTATTGCAGTGCTGTTTATCAATAGCAGCTTACACTAGTGCAGTTGAATATTGTTATGGTGTGATGTTGCATTGTGTCTGTGCTGTGCATCAATAGTGTACACCAGTATGCATGCTTACACTAACTCTCATTCTCGTACAATGTGCTTTATGCTATGCTTGTATAGGCTGTGGCATCCTACGAGACAAGGCGCCGCTCTACTGTTGGCTCTGACGTTGTAGTGTGGAAAAATGAGATTGACACACTACTACAGCTTGTACAAGTAAGTCAACTGCTTCTCATATAACATATCACTGATCGATTATACCGTGTTCAATAGCAGCTGCTACTGCTACCACTGTCACTGTATAAACTATAGCATCTAGTGTGATTGTTGGTGCTGATGTCGTACATAGTATTGATCAATGCTGCACTGTACGCCTGTGCTAACTACATGAGTGCCTGTTGCTTTTACTGCACTGTTTTACTGCTATTTACTGCAGGGCAAACTTTCTGTTGACAAGATGTTAACAGTACTGAAGCAACTGCTACTAAGCATTGATGCGGCACCAGCCGATGATGCTATTCATCAACTCAACTGAGTGTTGTGAGAGTTGACGGGGCATCCTATCCGTGCACGAGCAGGTACTTGCACTAGTACATGTATATAATACTGGCATTCATGTATGGGTAGTCATGCTTGTAAGATGCGACTTGCTACACTAGCACTGCTGTTGCATGCACATTGTGCTATTACACACCTTGCAAAACTACTGGCTTGATACTGAAGTTATGTCTACTACTATCACTTCTGCTGTTCTTCAACACATAGGCTGACACACGATGTATACTACACTGTCGTTACTACACTTTGCTTCATCTCAAACAGATTTAGTGGTGGAGCTGTATCACTTTGAGCCATCTTTGTGTAGCACTGTGTGTCATATGTGTGCTACTATAGCATACACAGACACTGTTTGGTTACACATAGGTAGTTTCAAGCTACCTTGATTAAGAGGTCATAGCTAGCAGTGTACACCACTGATCTGTGCATGCATGGATAGCTAGTAACGGTACGTGCGTGTATATCACATACTTATATATGCTGTTTCTACTGCTGTTGTAGCATAAGTGCATACATGCTTGTTGCATCATTGAGACCATGTTTATGCACTGCTATGTACGCGATGTTGTAGCACAGTGCTGCTGCAACTGCTATATGAACTTATACAGTCAACGTATACTAACACTGCTATGCTATGGCTTTGCTACACTGTGTTACACTATTACACTACAATGTACAGGATACAAATTAGACGACACAAGAATGATATAGAAACACTACACGAAACTGCGCATCTGAAGTGTTTACTATTTTTGTAAAGCTTCCAGGTACTGCACTTCGTGTCGTGTGTAGAGCTACTGTTAGCGGTGTTTGTGCTTGTAGCTACTACTACTCTTGCTTACAGCTTACAGCAGATCTGTAGACTGTAGCAACTGGGTTTCTAATAGTGTGTGTCAGGTGTATTCCTTTTATATAGTCTCAGGGATTGGCGCGTCACGTTCAGAGCGGGTACAGGGGGGTGTGTGCCTAGAGGTTCTGAAAAAAGCTTCAAATAGAGCGGGTGTTCAGAGATACAGCGCTTTCCTCTTTGTATATAAACTCAGCAATGAGACATTCACTGTAACGCACAATCATCCACGGGCGTTTCAAGTTGCTGTTCTGTCTGCATTTGCTGTGTCATTGCTGTAAATTTGTTGCGCAATGCACTATATATGTGGCAATGAGTCTTGACAACAGCGCAGAGTTCAAGCAATGCTAGCAAACAGCAGCAGCAGAGAGCTTCACAGTGCTATATATACTGCTTTCTAGAGTAGTTCAGTGCAAATTCCAAGTAATTGTGTGATCACTGCAGTAAGCTGCAAAGTGTATAGTATAGAGTATACTATAGTAACTGCAGGCATATTATATACATGTGCAATGCTCTGCAAGTAGCTACTATCATTGAAGACTGCGACTGCTGCTGCCTGCTACTGCTGATGATACCAGTATCTGTTTTCAAGTCGTTTTGTACATGCGTGCATCTAGTGTATACATATGTACAGTACATACACTGAGCCTGTCTCTATAATACCACTGCTATGTACAACTGTTGCCATGAAGATTGAAGATTAGCACACCATGTGCGCTTTACTGAAGCTCATCTGCTTCACGTATCACTGGGACAGCCGCTATAGTATGCATGTTTCTCCTATGTAATTCAGCATGTTTTATGCGCAAGCACGCTCTTCTGTGTTGGTCTGCCTGTTGCTAGAGTACTTGCGAAGAAAGACGCTGAGCCCATCCTCCTTGGCCATCTGTCTTGGGAATGTCTTGCCATACTTTTTGTTGTATCTGCGCAGGCTCTGCTTGGATGGGTGCACGCGGTCCAGCTTGTTGTCCAGCAAGTCATAGATGCTGATGTGCACCTCTGCAAGAGCTGCCCGTGCCTTCGTGTTGCTCTCATAAGGGCCAAGGTTGAAGACATCTAGCCAGTGCGTCAGGAAGACACGGTTGTCCAGCATGTCTGTGGCTAGCTCAGGGTATATATCTGAGAACAGGTCATGACTGCGCTGCTCGAGCTGCACACGTTGCTCAAACGCTAGCTTGCCATCTTTCACGTTCACGCTCAAGTTAGGAACGTCTTGTGTATGCTTGTCCAGCTCGTCCATGTCGACCATAATTAGAGCTGCATTATGGGAAGCAGCGCACACATGGTAGATCAAGCAAAGAGCCTGTCAGTTGCAGACATGGTGGAGTGCACGAACAGGCCTGCAAACTACGAAGAAAGCGAGACGCACCTTCCACAATGTTATCGGTGGCATTGTTGAGCGTGCTATCAGCTCTCAAGCGCATCTTGACAAGTCCAAGAGGTTCTTAACTACACACATGTGACTTGCCCTACGGAACTGGACCTTTATTTGAAGCGAGCCATACGACTTGCTGCTTTGCACTTATGTGCTTACCACTGCTGCATCGTTGTTGTCAACTTGACAACAAGGTGCTTTACAGCAGCAGCTTGGCAATCAATAAATATCATCGCAGGAGGCAGCGTTGCAGCAGCAGCAGAAAAGGCATTGGTATGAAGCGTGAGCTTGTGTGATTAATCAGAGTGGTAGAGTAGCTTCAATTGTGTGGATGAACACTGCGGTACACCGTGTACTATTAAGCATAGTATGCAACCCTGCTGCATGCATAGATAATATGATAGTGCTGTATGAAGCTGCTGTTGCTGCCACTGCTGCTGCTGCTTGATAGTTAATTCTATATACTTGCTTACGTACTACAACTCTGATAGACTTGCCAATTCGAAGGTTGCTGACAAGCTGCCAGCGCTTATGCTTATGCATACGCACTGCATGTTAAAACTAGCTACTACTGCTGCCTCATCAAGACTCTCATGAAGTTGTGTATCCCACGATGCAGACCATACACCTTTCGTTAACACATGTGCTGTTGTCGCACATACTCCATAAGCATATGCGTAAGTGGTCTCCTTATGAAATTGCGATCTGTATACATACGCATCAATCATGACTCTGGCCAAAGGGCATCAAAAGTGGCGCAGTAAGTCTTTCAGCCCTCCAGCTTTAGCTTGATCTTCATAAAAGAAGTCACCAGTCTCCATGGTGTGCTTGCGCAGCTCGCCAACAGTCTTGAACCTCAGATGATAGTCGCCTGCCAACAGATCATAGATGTTGATGTGAACCTTTCGCAGCGCTTTGCAAGCCTTTGTGTTGCTCTTGTACTCTCCCAGCCGCAGCTTTGCCATCCAATGCTTCAGCACTGTTGCGTTGTCAAAGGCGGACTCAGCAGAAAGCTCAAGGCTGCGCTTGTCAAGCTTGCTGCGCCTCTGCTGCGTCGCTCTTTGAGTCGCTCTGGTGTTCACCGGACTACTGGCCTTGATGTTGAGCTTTGCAAAGGCGTCTGTCAGCACACCATCGACCACAGCGCCTGCAATCGTTGATGCCGAAAGTCAGATGATTGCACAGTGTAAGCTCACAAAGCTGCAGAGCGGATACTATGCAAGGAAGGATCAGGTGATTCAGGGAGTTAAGGATAGAAATCATGGAAGCGCAATCTAACAAAGCACAAAGTCGCACCTGTTGACTTTCTGTTAGGCTTAGGCATTGCGACGAGGTTGGCGGAGGACTGTTCGCTGCGTACAAAGAAAGATCTCAAATCAATCAATATATTGAGCGCAGGTGACTCGCCACCTGTTTCGCTTGTTGAGCCATAATCACGTGCCTTCTTGCCCAGTCGATTGCAGTACACTACAGCTAGCTTCGACAGCAGCGTTGGTAGTGCTTCAGCTCTTGCAGCGTGCAGATCTTTCAGTCGTGTAACTTCGAGGCAGTTGGTGCTGCTGTTGCTCCCTCTCTGCTCTCAGAGTCCCACTCTACAGGGCACCAGCACATCATCAGCAACAGCAATACCACCATTCGAAAGCTCTTGCTTCACAACTTGGCACCAGAGACTCCAAGGAGTGAAAGCAGTACGTGTAGGCTGGGGTCAAGCCACTAGCAAGGTTGATAGCAGCTGCTGCATGAGCTGCAGAGCGCCTAGGCGTGGCGTACAGAGCTGCCAACTACTGCTGCTGCTGCTGCTGCTGCATAGATAGCGGCCATGAGCAGGAGCTGTGGGGCAGCCACGCGCTGCTTAGTGTACTTCACTTATCTTGGCCTGATCATAGCAGTCATATCGTACACTCTAGACCTGTACAAGAATGGCTCTTCAGAGCAGTACGTGGCCTGGTTCTCAGGGGGCGCTTTCGTGCTACTCTGCTTCCCGATCAGCATGCGAGAGGTAAGCACTTTTTGCGTATCAACATGACTGCAAGTGCAAGTGCAAGTACAGTGTCAATTATCATCTCAATGACTGCACAGCTTGAGCTTTTTAACGCCTGTTTATAAGTATATATGTATATATATATGCGAAAAGGTAGCTTCTAGCAGCTGTGCTGCAAGTTAACAGTTCGTTCAGTAGCTATCGCATATCATCTATTGCATTGTGTAATTGTACCATGTGCACGCAAAAATGTGTAATTGCACTGTGTGTACATCATTACAGATCCTGCTGCACCTGAGCAACTGGCACATGCCACAAGTGCAGAAGTATGTTGTGCGCATACTCTGGATGGTGCCTATCTATGCTGTAGAGGCCTGGCTGAGCTTGCGCTTTAGAGACTTCTCGCTGTACCTGAAAGCCTTCAGAGAGAGTAAGTGACAGTTTGAGAATCTTGTTACAAATTTTTGTGTGCATATCTCACTACGATGCATGAGTGCATCATCAGTCTCGCCAATCAGTGGCTTTGCAGTGTACATATAGCTACTCGCACAGTGCGTAAGCACTGGTTTCTGCTCGTACAGCGCTAGATGTACATGTATCAGTCGCCTGACTTTTTGTAGTATATCTGTAACACTGTTGCTGCAACTGCGATTGCCGCAGGCATCTTCTGCTGCAAGCACTGCAACTATCAACACGCTCTTGTTACTGCTACTCATAACAGTGCTGCTTTATTGTTACTACACCTATCACAACTGCTGCTACTGCAGGTTACGAAGCATACACGCTGTTCAACTTCCTGTACTACCTCATCGCACTACTTGGAGACGAACAGACTCTAGCATCATTGCTGAAGAACAAGCCTCCTGCACTTGGTCAGCACCCGTTTCCATTGAGCCTGTGCTTGAACCGTTGGCCAATGGGCCGCAGCTTTCTGACGCAGTGCAAACTTGGCGTACTGCAGTATGTTGTGCTGAAAAATGCTGCTGTGCTGGCCATGTTCGCCCTCGAGAAAGCAGGCTGCTACAGAGGTGAGCTGCAGCACTATATTGTTTGTATATAATATATATATATGTAGTGGTATATGCATGCAGGTGTATGCAGTGTGCTGAAAGCCGTTTACAAGCTGTGTTGTCACTACTGTTACAGCATGCTTACAGCAGTGCACAAGCAGTGGTTCAGGCATGCAGGCACAGTGTGCATGCAGCCGCTCACGAGCTGTGTGTACAGTAGTAGTACTACTGCGAGTGTTACACCAGTCTTGTGGGGTCATAATCGAGATAATTCGCCTACTGGTACTGCGTATACTCAACCGTAAGGATGGCTACTGTTTAGAACACAAGTGTTGTACGTATACTATGCACTTCATGGCGGTACCCAGTAGTTGTATACATATACTCTATCAGTGCTATCACTGCGATGCTTGGCTGCATGAGGGCTGTGCAGGCGCTACGCAGCATGCAGACAGAGTTGCAACATCAAAAGAGCTCTGACCATTGACAGCTATCAGCGTGCTGCTACACAAAGCAGTCATTGCTGAGAGTTATCGTTAGTTTCAGAGCTCCTTTCACTTCCTACATCTGCTGCAGCTGCGTTCAGCTGTATGCACAGCTTGTGCACAAGCCGAATGCTGGCTCTACTGTAGTGCTTACAGCATCTTAGCACTACTACAGCCAGCTTGCACGCTCCGCTCTACGCTGCTATATCTGTAGGTAGCTTTCTGATACACCGAGCATACATGTACTTACACTACACACACACCACCACTGCATGCAAACAGAGGGCAACTTCTCATGGAAGAGCGGCTATGTCTATGTTACAGTTGTTACTAACTTCAGTCAGACGTGGGCTCTGTATGCATTGGTAAAGTTCTACAGAGCTGCAGCACCAGAATTGGCTCCCTGGCGTCCAGGTATATACCTATATATATGCGTGTGTGTATGTACCCCTTATGACGCGCTTAGAAGATATGATTAGTATGTCATATGCTATGCTGTAGCTAGATTGTATGCACTATGTATGTCGTGCTTTAAAAAAGAAGTGTGTAGCGTACTCAGTGCTGTGTTGTATATAGCGTGTATATGCAGTGTGTATATGTTGTGTCAGCACGTTAAGCAGTTCATCGTAAGCAGCGGCTTAAGTGTGCAGTGCATTGCACTGTATGTATACTTCAAAGTGCTGCAGTGCGACGGTATATCAGACGGCATGCTCTGTTACAGAGAGCTCACGCCTGTGCACTACTAGCATGCATGTAGACACTATGTCTAAGCGTTAACAGTACTGTACAACACTTTGTTACTGGCTATATCTGAATGTCATTGTTGTTGCTGCACAGTTGGCAAGTTCATGTGTGTGAAAGCTGTTGTATTTCTCACGTGGTGGCAGTCACTAGCGATCAGCTTACTGCAAGCTGTAGGGCTGATACATGACATATTAGAGCAGTGGACAAAGGACGATGTAGGACAAGGACTACAGGTATACTATGCTGCACTATACTATGCTAATCTCTATCAAAGACTCTATAGAATGTAGTATTGTAGTTTTCAGTTCTGTTGTGCACAGCACTGTACTGTCTTCTGTTGTTTCTGCACTAAAAGCTCTATAGTATGCAGTCCTGTAGTATTCAGTACTGAAGTGTACTGTTCTGTACTGGTAGCACTGTAGATTGCTTTAGTATGCTGTATACTATATACAATCATCTACAATATGGTCCGAACTGCACTACAATGCACAGCTGCAGTCTGCTTCACAGAAGCTAGCAGTTTGTGTGCGCATTGAACACTGTGCTAGTTGAAGTACGGAAAACTAAGCCTGACAACTGAGCATGCTGTGTACTGAGCTTACACTTTCAGCTGACAGTGTTGTCACTGCAATCGCTGAAAGAACATGTGGTCATCGTTGCATATGGCTTGTAAGTCTATCAAGATTGCACTGCAGCATATCGACTAATGGATCATCATGTACATCTTGTACGCATTTGTGGTGCATACAGGACTGGTTGATATGTGTAGAAATGCTAGCAGCAGCACTAGCACACCAGCATGCCTTCACATTCACAGACTATACGCATCCTCTGCTCAACGGTGGCATCCCTCATGGTGGCACACTCACAATGTAAGAGATTAATACCAGCGCTGTGTATAAACACAATGCAGTTTGATCATATGCAAGTGTGTGATACTAGCGTGTGTATAGACAGTTGACTGTAGCTTTCATAGCAATGTATCAGTAGTGGTCGTGCTTTCGCAAACTAGCTTGTACATATGGTTAGATCTGCCCGCTGGTGTATAGTGTGTCGTACAGTACTCAACAGTGTACAGTCGTATACACTCAGCACTGCGCTGTGCTGTTGTCAGCCTTACATGTGCACATGAACGGTATTAGCAAGTGCTGCTGCACTGTACTGGTAGCACTTGCGTTGTAACCTTTGCCACGCTGCCTTACGATCTATTGACGCACGATCACTGCAGTACATATGTTCATCAATGCCAGTTAGTGTGATCTTTTGACTCACGATCACTAATATATATATGTGAATCTGTATGTCAATGCCAATCGGTGTGTGCGTGATAAGACAGTGGTGGCACAAGCAGTGGGCCTAGCAGTGCATTCAACAGCAACAGCAACAGCAACAGCACTATGATCAGTAGTACTACTATGAGTACTAGTAATCATCATAATGCTGCTAATTACAGCACACCACCTCCTATGTATAGAGCATACTTAGACTCTGCGCTGCCACGAGACCTCTGGCAAGACCTGTCAAGGGCTGCTTTTGGGCGTATGCAGGTAGTTCGTTTGACCAATACCTACACATACTTGTAACTATGTGTAGATTTCAATCGCTGTGTCATGTTGTTGTGCTGCACAGCACATCTTGTTAAGTATCGAAGCTGCTGGCGAGATGCTGTGCACATTTAAGCAACCTGCAGGCTCAGTAATGCTCAGTATCGTGTATTGTTCCAGCTGCGCTCTACTGAGCGATTTGCTGTTGCTGCTGATGCTACTACTATAGTCGCTATGTGCTGTGCAGTATACTTGCATTGGTGCTTGTCAGACAGCAGTAGCAGACACTCTGCTACTAGTTGTAGCATGCAGTATATTGCATCGCTATACTAACCGCTACTACTGCCTTTGTGTACATTTCAGACATCTGGCAACCGGTTAGAGCGACGGTTATCTGAGAGGTCTTCTAGGGGCGAGTCACACTCACCACTGCAGGGGGAAGCGGGGGATGGGGGTATTCAACTTCAAGGTAAACTTCATTTACTTGCACATGTAAACTTCACATACTTGAACAAGAACGGCAGCATCAGTGTGTGGTCAGTGTTTTCAACTGTTGATCATGGTACCTCACAAGCTCCTAGTATACATACAACGAGGACATAGTATAATCCTACTAGCTAGTGTGCGGCGCCGAATCAGTAGTAGCTCCACCACTTACGCACATATGCAGTGTAAGCGTGAGTAGCATATGCTCTACTGTACAGCTTCGTTATCGAGCACATACAGTAGCACTGCATTGCAAGCTGCAGCTGTTGAGAAGGGTGTGGTTCGTCAGTGCTACTCTTCTGCCGTTGCAGTATGGTTATGCATACTGATTACACACTGCTTGTGTTCGCTGGTGTTCACAGGTATGCAAGAGGCAACAGCATCTACCCCAACATCAGCAGCAGCAGCAGCAGCAGCAGCTGGTGCAAGCAGTACAGCAGCAACGCTGTCAATGCCGCTGCGCAGAGTTGACCGCAGCAGCAGCGCTGTCATAGACGACGACAGTGTGCTGAGGCGTCTACTGAATGCCGGGTAGACAGTGTGCAACGGTCTCTCCAACGGTCACTTCAACGGTCGTATCAGCAGCCGTTGCTGCTTGTTGTGAAAGTGCTTCACTTCGAGCGGTAGCGGGCGCTAGCAAGCAGCAGTTGATGTGATGGTGTGTGTGATGATGTATACTACGTACAGTACTATCGCTTGCAGCGAATGTGTATGTTGTGGTGAGCAGTGTAAAGAGTGTAGTGCTGTGTGCAGTGCATGTGCACGGAGAGTATCTCTGTACTGCTATTGTACATAGCACTGTACTTCATGAGCAAGGGGTGCAGTAACGGCATAGAGCACAGCGATACAAGTCAAACATACACAGATACATCACAACACATCATGGATTCCTGTGGTTCTTTTCAGTTCAAGTTGCGCACTGATTCCTGTTGCAGATTGTTCGTGAGCTATTCACTATCGCTGAAGGGCATCGTAAAACGACAAGCATGCCAGTCAAACAGCAAAAAGAGGTACTAGTGATTCTTCCGCTAATACCAGCTGCAGCTGATGCTTATATATGGTGTGTTTATCATTATGCATGCAGTGCATGTGAAAAGTGGGCGAGTCTACGTGCCCCCAGCATACTGGCTACTACCATTGGCCAGTGTGCCCTCTTCTTGTCAACAAGGAACTACAAGCTACGCAGCTCACAAAACTACTACTGCCACTACAGCTGCTGCTACTGCTACTGCCGCTGCTACTGCTGCTCGTTAGGAAGCACACACACGCTAGTACTACTCACAACTACTAGCCTAAGTGCAGCTTGCTACACGCAAACTGCTGCTATACACATGGTAGTACTACACTACAGCTGCTGCTCATGCTCAAGCAGTAGCAACCGTTGCAAATGGAGTTACAAAAGCCGTTGCAAAAGCCGTTATACTCCAAAAGACTTGCCGCAGCCGCACGCTGACTCAGCGTTAGGGTTCTGGAACTGAAAGCCGCCTCCAATGAGAGCATCGCTGTAGTCTAGCTGCAGGCCATACAGGTACAACACACTCTTTGGGTCGATTGCACACTTGAAGCCATACTGTGAATGTGGTAATGGTAGCGTAACAGTTGCAGTAGGAGCAGCAGCAGAAGCACAAGGGTTAGCGGCTGCTAGCTGACATTGACACTGCGCGTGGCCAGTGTGAGTTCTGTTACACCATCTACATTTTATCACGTAAGCACATATACGAATACTTACAACGAAACTGGCAAGGTACAGCAGTGTTCACTTGAATGTTGTGTGTATGTCAGAACTGCATATGCAAGCCAAAGCAGTATAGTATATCGCAGCGCCATGACTGCTGAGACAGAGCAATCCAGCTGCCAATGCGCTGTTGCTGCAACAAGCTCAAGCCCTAAGCAAACTGCGGCAGCTAACTCCTGTATGTTATCAGCAAGATAACTTCTAAAAGTTGTTACTCACTTCCGGGTACTCTTCAATCATGTCCTCTTCCATTACAGCGCTCTCTTCAACAAGGTCCATCACATAAGACAGACCAGAGCAGCCACCTGATCTTACACCCATTCTCAGTATGATGCCCTGATCGCCTTTGCTCTTCTTGAGCTCCAGCAGGTGCTCCAGCGCTCGCGGTGCTATCGATATAATCTGTGTAGGCACAAGACGTAAGAGTGTGTATCGGTGCAGGGAAGTTAGACACCAAGAGAGGCTTCTTCTTGCTATATGCAACGAGAGTTATAGCACTGCCAGCGAATGTGACAAGGTGCATCTGGATGGGGTTGCGAAAGCCTATGATAAGACAGCAATGCAAGGTTTGATACCATAAAGGCAAGCACAAGCACGCGCATCACAGCCGTGCGAAAAAAACTATTCACATCTGTTCACCTTGTCGTCGACCATCTCATCGTCCTCCACTGCTACTGCTGTAGATCGCGGTACGATGGCTGCAGCGGTCGATCGAGCTGCGGCAGTATCAGAGCGAGGTGCTAGCGTAGCAGCTGCAGGGACGAACGCTCGCACTACGTCGACAACGAAGAGAAGCACCAGCATCAAAACTTCGGTCCTCATGTTGCTTTTGGGTATTGTTACTGCCGAAGAGAGTCTGTAATCGCTGCAAGGTCTCGTGCAAGAGCGTGGAGGTGCCGTGGGGTCAAATTCAAACGGTTTTACAAACTCTTGCTACCCCTCGGCCTTGATAGATCTGAGCACATTGCAGAGGCACCTCATATAGAAGCTCTACCTGAAGCACAAGCAGCAAAAGATTGCAGCATGTCTTCGCAGAGCGGAATCCAGGAGCTGATCGCTGCTGAGGGCAGGGCAAGCGCTATTGTAGCAGAGGCACGAAGCGGTAAGCACAGACGCATTGTACAACAGTCACAGGATCGAACAGTGCCTGTCTACGGAGATCCTCAATCTGCACGGAAAGCTCTGAACTGACTTTGCATATCTTTTGCAACGCAACCTTGCTGCTGCACACCCTTCAGCGCGCAATGAGCGCATGAAGATGGCCAAGAAGGAGGCACAGGCGCTGATAGATACCTACAGAAGAGAGAAGGAGGCAGCCTACCAAGCTAGCATGCAGAAGACGCTGGGCAGCTCAGACTCCGATGCTGAGAACTTGCGCAAGCAGACAGACGCAGAGATCGCTAAGCTGCAGGCAGAGTACGACCAGAACAAGAAGAACGTTGTGAACATGCTGGTGCACGGCGTGTGCACAGTCAAGTGCATCGTGCCAGAGGGCAGGAAGCGCAA
>AXNI01018111.1:0-10162 GCA_000498555.1 Heterococcus sp. DN1 | reverse complement strand
CGAACTCAGAGCACACGTGCGAGCTGTGCGCACACAAGCAGTTTGTAACCGACCGACCACACCATCACCCAACAGAGTTTTACAAGCACACACACGTGGTGGGCATAAGCAGTGTGTGTTTGGGTTTTGTGAGGCACTGAACAAGCAGTAGCAGTGCAGCAGCAGCAACAGCAGCAACAGTGTAAAGGCGATAGAGTTGTGGCATAACAGATCTAGAGTACATCATTTGTGTGAACAGAGCAAGCACTCACACCAGCAACAACAACTCATTTTTTCATGTGATCAGCAGTGCGCGGTGCAAGTGAGCGTCGGCAAGAACAACTGCGCCGCATTGAACCACTTTGCATACGATAGACCAATTGAACGCTCCTCTCTGCATACATTACTAGCACCAGTATATGACACATTGCAATTGTGGATTGTCGACGTGTGTCACTACGTTTGCTGTGGCGTTGTGCGCCTGTTGGCTGTTTTCGTTACATANTGCATATTGCAGTACTACAAGGCACTTCGAATGAGCAGCAGCAGCATAAGCGGTATATGATGCTGCTGTAGAGTCTGTGACGTGTGTGCATTGTACTACTGCAAGTGCTGTTTGCGCATGCACACTGTATGGAGACACGCTGTGTGTGTGTAAGTGTGCAGATATATAGCTCACACTGCTGCACAACATTCAGACAGCGCAGTGCTGTATATAGCTGTGCTAATGCATCAATACACAGTCAGTAGCACTGCTAGCGTGTACTGGCAGCTCCCAATCTTCGTGTTGTCATCAGCATGTATTGATAGCATTTATCATGGCGCTCACGATTTCGACGCTTTGGTTTCTAGCTATACAGCTATGCTAGTTTAGTGCCACATGAAAGTTCAATCAGTCGCCTTTGCTTTCTTCAACACCTTGATCTTCTTCTTGTTGTGCTACTTGCTGTTCATGCTGAGCAGTCAGCTCATCAATAGCTGCTTCTGCTGCTGCTATTTGTGCATGCAGCTCCTGCGCATTGTACACGCCACTGCTGCTGCTGCTGCCAAAGCCAACACCAGCAGCAACAGCACTGCTACCGCTGTTATTGACTGGAGACGGCGGTGGCGGTAACGGTTCTATGCCGGGTCCTCGCTGTTCAACAGTTCAGCAGTTGACAGTTCAAAGTGCACATACGTACGTGAACAGCGTGAAGAAATCATAAGGCATCACAGATGATTTACAGTAAACACAGCACAGGTACAGACGTGTGCGTGGTACTACTGACACGGCTTGGATGTTGTTACTCACAGCAGGACTAGCGACATGATGCTGTGATAACTACCACTGAATTGCTGGCAGCAGTTGCAATAGCAGGCAAAGGACACTGCATATATGTACCGCATCGTGCTAACAGCACCAGTAGTATCAATATCGACCACATTGGCAGTACGTGTTACCATTTTACATGAAAGCAACGACACTGATAGTGATCATGCTACTTCATCACGTAGTACTACTGTATATTATAACATCAGCACTTACATTATGATTGCTACTGACGTCGCTCCACTCTTGATTCACCCCTGGAAAAAAGGGCGAGTTTGGAAACCCTGAAAAGCTCGGAACTGCAACTGCTTGAAGTTGCTCTTTCACTGCAGGATGGAACGATTCGCACACAGCACAGCGCTGCGCAGGGGCTTCATTCACAAGCGTACAGACGCCACAAATCCAATCTTCAACTATCTGAACTTCTCGATGTGACTCGCCACGGTTGTTCCCGGGTTCATCACCGGGATCCGATAACAGTAGCTGCTGTGAACTGTGCTGTGAGGGAGCGTTGCGCAGGTAGGAGGCAGCTGCAATGTGCACAGCGCTGCAGCTGAAGTCAAGCACAAACGCTGAGTGCAGTGGCAGTTCATCTAGGTCGATGTCTTGCTTTCTGCGGATGTGCGCTGCTAGCACTGTGAGTGACTGTATCAGCAGAGCTCTGTACCAGTGTGTGTATAGTGTACATATTGTTGCATGTATAATTGAATGCAGTAAAGATTGTTAGTTTAGCACGCTGCAACAGTGGTCGCAGCGATTGACTGTAAGATTAGGCCTGAACCTAGCGATACAGCAGCAGATAGACTTCATTGCAGTATGAGACAATTGCTGACAACAATGGACAGTAAGTACAGTATATCACTGATACTGTAAGCTCTCACTACGCTAGCACTGCACACTATATGCACACACTGCGTTGTAAAGCATAGCGTCAGCACTGTGACAGACACATCATATGGTGCACGTGATGACAGGATATCAGGTGAGCAGTAATACATACCGCGCAACGTCAGCGCCGGTGGTGTTGCTGCCAGCTGCAGCTGCAAGTTCATCAGCTTGAAGTTCACTCTCACTCTTCTGAAGTTGTATGAACTGGATCGCTGCTGCTGCTTCTTGCGGGTCTACATCAATCACATGGTGTACAACTGCACCACTACTGCTGCTGCTGCTGCTGTTACTGCTGCTGCTGTGTAGTGTGTCGTGGCCTAGTACGAAGCGTAACTGCGGCTGAGGCGCTCCTTTAGAGCTCACAGAGGCTAGCGCTGCTGCACTCAACCGTTCATACACCTGCATAAAGTGATGCAACCAACGCATTGTAACCAGTTTTAGAGCAGCAATCAGATGCAATTGTTACGATATGGTACAAGTTTCAGCAACAGAATCAACGTAGCAATCGCTGCTGTGTGGAAGCACTAACTTGAGCTAGCTAGCTGATAGCACACAGCGCCGTCTCAAACAGTTCGATCTTCCAACTAATCGAATCGTTTTGCTGGTGTGATTGCAACACTGAAATACAGCTACTGACGTGTTCAAATGGCACAGCACATGATGCTCTCTACATGCACTTGTACAGCAAGCATAAGCAGTGATAATAGTAGCAGTATACCTTGCAGGTGCCTTCACTGTGGACACCTGGTAGCAGTGGTATGTCTGCTAAGTAAGTACCATCACCTTTACTACTCCATGAATTACTGTCACTCAGGCCTGCTGTGATAGTGCATGCATGCAGTGATGATGTACACCAGTGGAACATGTTAGCAACTGACATCACAATGCTGACCTTACACGCTGTGTACTACCACACATGTGTTCACAAGGTGTGGGGATTTCGAAAAGCATGCTGCACTACAAAAGCTTGTACATCCTAATAAGTTGCATGCACAAGCAGTCACTCTACTGCTGTGTACTGCCACAGCAGCTGCAGACACAATTGCTTACACAGGTGCTTGTCCTAACGAATGAAGCCCCTCACTGAACAGTCTTTGTTCAAGTACTTGAAGATAGCTACTGAGCTCTAGTATATACTCATCAAATACAGCTATAGCACTACTACTACTATGCTGTGACGTTTCGGTTTCAAAAGCCGTTTCTTGTAACTGTTCAGACGCTACACAATACAGCGCACTCCTCTGAACACCTAACAGTACTAGACTATACACAGCACAATATCAGCGCTACTTACCGTAGTCAGTGCTCATCCCAGAGAAGTCCAGTTCGTGCAGATCCTGATCCGTGACTCGCCCTTCATCATCGTCACCCGGCAATCCTTTCATAGACCCCTCCTGATCACACCACAGCTTACTGATGTCACCCAGAGCACCACCAGCACCACTAGCAATAGCACCAGCACTAGCAGCACCATTGATGCTGAGTAGATCCGGTATATCATCTAGAGGCGAGTCACCCTCTGGCACGTCACCTGTTCATATACATATATACGTATGTGTTTATATACATGTATATGTTAAGACGAAACCAAGCAGTAGTGTGGCCAGTAGCTGTGTTGGTCACTTGTTAGTGAGAGGCAGTATGTGTGCAGAACTATCGTAGTAGTAACATCAGGGTTAGCATTAGCTGTAGCTCAGTGGTAGCCTTCAGAACCTGAGTGCCCCGCTCAATGCAAGCTTGTAATGATACAAGCTATCAGATAAATGTACTACCTGTAGCTTTTCTGAACAGCCAATCAGCTGCGCGCGTCACATCTTTGAAGGCTCTCAGAGCAGACTGAGCAGCTTCCGGGTCGAAGCCCAGCTCACACAGACTGATGAGCCCTGCCTCCTGCGCTGCTGCTTCTGCTGCTGTGCTTGTAGTCACAACTGCCAGTGCTCTGCAGGTAGTTGTAGGGACCAGCTGAGTGGGGGCACGGGTGACGTCAGCATGACCGTTGATGACGTGGTCACTGTGCTCACCTTTGCTCTCTGCTACGCCCATGTCCTCGCTGTCAGAGCGCTGCTTCGTATCAGCAGCAGCACTAGCAGCAGCAGTACTAGCAGCAGCAGTACTAGCAGCAGCAGCAGTGCTGCCAGAGTTGCTAGCAGTAGTGGAGCCCCAGTCAAAGCCAGTGTCGCCGACTGCAACTGCAAATGCTGCTCTTTCCCGGGTGTCTGTGAAGCCCGGCAGCAGCACCTCTGACTGCAGCACTGAGTCAGGGCTAGCGAGAGCATCGTCTAGATGCAGAGAGTCGCTGTCAGACATTGGCGACTGTATAGCGCTGAGGCTAGTGTTGAAAGCACCAGTACCACTAGCTGCTGCAGCTGTGGTAGGAGAGGGTGGCTCTACGCACATGCTGTTGAATGGCGAGTCACGCATTGCAGAAAGATCATCTTGTGCTAAGCATGCACGCTTGCCGTCTGGCTGCTCATCGCTGCTGTCTACAGGAGGGTGCTCTGAGCACAGCTGCTTCTTTGCTGCTGTTGCTGTTGACGCTAGCGCAGTCACCTCCTGCAAGCACAACACAGAGCATCAAGAGTGTGAGAAAGATGCAATGCAATAGGTGCAGTAGAAAGTTGGTGTATAGCTTACCGAGAGGGGCACGTTAGTAGTGATGTGGCTTGCTTCAAACTCCGAGGTCATGTAGGCAAGGGTGCACTGCTCTTCATCAGGGCTGATCACGCACGCCTGCTTGTTATCGTGAAGCACTGTACTTCCTGGTGTAAGCGCAGCGCCTGCTGCTGTTGGTGTGGGAGCTGCTGCTGCTCTCAGCGATGCTGCAGGCAGGCTCTTTTCCTGACAGCCGTCATTCACGTCCATGATGTCAAAGCGCCAGCCTGCAATATGGTCAAAGGGCCACACTCTTGTCACAACAGCCCTGCGCCGGACCTGTACATGTGCAGAGAGAGATAGCGTGCGCTTTGAATCCTCTGCGATCCTGCAAACTGTGAACCTGTGTCTTTTCAGACTCACCCCGTTTAAAAGCCTCTCAACGTGGCAGCTGGTGAAAGGGAGCTGCGTGCTGTTGTAGCTACTCTCTATATCCATCGCTGTGGAGCACACCTTTGAAAACCAGGACTTGAAGTATTATCAGCTGAACCTGCGTTTTCCTTCAGCACATAAGAGCACTATGTCAGCTGTAAGTACCACCATCATCGAAGCTTGATATTGGACACCAAGTTGCAGCAGATCCTGATCATTGAATTTCTCTGTTGTTTGTCTCTTTTGCAAGCAGCCGCTGCTGCCGCTGATCAAGTGCATCCTTATACTTGACGAAGATGGTGGGAGAGTGAGTGCAAAGTACTACAACAAAGCAGAGTTTCCAGACCACGCAAGTCAAACCGACTTTGAGGCCAAGCTGTGGAAAAAGACCAAGAACGTTAACGCTCGTGTCGAGGCTGACATCGTGCTGCTTGATGAGCGAGTTGCAGTCTTCAGAAGTGGTGCTGATGTGCACCTGTATGTTGTGGGAGCCTCAGACGAGAACGAGCTTATTTTAGCAGCAGTGCTGGACGCGCTGCACGATGCCATCAGCGCTTTGTTGCGGGGGCAGGTAAGACAGACATAAGCTTGATCTTGTGTATGCAAGATTAGGACCAACATGATCATACGCACAATCTCTCGAACTTGCAATAGCGCAGTTAGACAAGCAGTCAAATGCAGCAGATTGCTGCGATCGTGAATTGCAGACAAATCTCTTAGCGCCTGTACGCTTGCGCTTAGCAAACTTCAGCTAGCAGATTGCGATGCAATCGACGCACACGTTCTTAGTCAGCACACAGCAGCTGCCAGCAAATGGCAACACGGTGGCAGCGCGATGTGGTTTTGGCTGTCGTCGTAGGCGCACAGCAAGTGACAATTGCAAGTGACAATTGCAAGTAGCTGCCTCTATGCAGTGTTCGTTTTGAGCCGCCAATCCCACTAATCAACTGCTCTTTGTAACAAAACAAGAACACACACTCTTGTATGCGCAGCTGGACAAGCGCACTCTGCTGGACAACCTGGCGCTGGTGCTGCTGACAGTAGATGAGCTGTGCGATGGTGGCAAGATTCTTGAGATAGACCCAAGTGCTATAGCTAACAGAGTGCTCATGAGAGGTGCTAGCGGTGGCCAGCCTCAGATGACAGAGCTCACGATACAACAGGCTATTGCCACTGCTAAGGAGGAGTTCATCAGGCGCATGGGCACATAAATCAGTAGCACTAGTAACTGTAGCGAAGAGCGTTCTCGCAGTTGTAGGAAGCACCGTTCTTGAGCAGTAGTGCTGTGAGGGCAAGTTGCACACATTACATATATGCACACATCAGTTCAGCAATATGGTATGTATGCCACTCTGCGTCTGCACTGCAGCCTGCTGATCACGTGTCTGTGTCCTAGCCAGCACTCAAATTGTTGTATTCAGGTGCCCTCATGCATTGCACAGCCGTAGACGGTGCTCACAACGCTAGCTGCGTAAGCAGTCACCTGCAAGCTCTTGCATTGCCGCCAGTCTGAGACATTGTTAATAGAAAGCTGCGCAACAACACTAGCGGCAAGCGACAGCGCTCAAGCAGTCTTTGAGCTGCAGCTGGTGCAGCAGTCCAGTTCAAACTTTTGGCAACATCAAGCATTTGCAGCAGTGGCGCGTCGCTGTGTTGCTGGACATACATGAACTGTTGCGTGTGTGAGAGCTGGCACTGCTGCTCGAGTGGTGCAGCATAGCACTGTAGTAACGCCTGCTGTAGCAGCAGCAGCTGCGAAGGCGCGTGGTGCAGATGCTACTGCCGGTAGTAGTGTTGGTACGACTAGCACTAGTTCAGTGTGGAGGTGGTGTAAGCGCAAACCTGGCGATGTGCTTAAGCAATTGCACCGTGGCTGCGCATTGATCTACTGCCAGATACAGTAGCAGCCTGAGTGCTAACAGAGTGCAGCGTAGAGCAGTGTATGAGGGGATCTTGCCTGCATGTAGACACTGCTGTCTCTATATTATATTATAATTTTAAGCTTGCGTTGAGCGAGACCCTAAGAACCTAAAGGCTACCACTGAGCTCTATGCTTCAGTAGCTACGTAGCAGAGGTGAAGCGAGTGGTACAGCGGCTGTACTGCAGTCTGGTGAGGATCCAGTGAGGTTTGCAGGTGTGCACTGCATGAACGCAGCTGCGACAGGGTTGGCAATGACAGAGTGTCTTGCTACTGCTGCTGCTGCTGCTGCTGCTGCTGTTCGAATTGAAACCGTTTTTTCTGGCGTTACTTTGAAAGCTCAACAAAAGGATATCCAGAAGACTGCTTTGCACATCATGGCCGATCGCATTGATTTCTGCAACTGAATGGCATCACGTCTGATAGGAGCTTGTTCTCGATTCGGTAGAGCTGAGGTAAATTTTAAACAAGCATATATTGAGCTTCAACGCAGTCACATGTTTCGTTGCGCTGTGTACAACGGCACGTGGCCTGCGTTATGCCACCTTGTGGAGCGGATATCGACTATTTTACATCCAGCAGACCAATCAATCCCAACCCTCTTCTGCTCCACATTTTTGGCGTCCGATTTCAAATGGAACTACTTGTTGACCCACAGGCGAGGAAGTGCAGCACTCATGTGCACCGTAAGCCTGCTGGACCAGTGCTTCGTGTCAACCCAGTCATCCCTCAGAGAAGCAGCACCGTCAAGCAGAGCGTAGCTGGAGCAGTTGCGCTCATGCTGGCAGCAGGGCTCAAGAAGCAGCCTTCACGTTGCAACGTCTTTGACGACACAGCGAAGCCCACGCCAGAAGAGCTGCGCACACAGGCCTGGGCTCTGCTGGACAGCGAGAGCGAGGACAGCGATGTGGACGAAGCTGCTGCTGCAGAAGCACTGGCACTGCTGCGTCAAGTAGTTGAACTCGAGGAGCAGCGCTATGGTCCGCAGCATCCCTGTGTGGCACGTGCTCTCTCAGAGCTGGCAGAAGCGCTTGCCATGCAGAGCCGCTACAGCGAGGCAGAGGAGTGTCTGCGCAGAGCACTGGCTATCGATGAGTTGGGTGTGTCACAGCAGTACCAACAGTACCAACAGCAGCAGCAGCAGTGCCAGCTGCCAAACTGTGCTGGTCAAGAGCTGTTACTGTCTGAAGAGCAGCAGCATGCCATCATTGCAGCTGACCTCAACAACCTTGCACTTGTTGCAGGAGAGCAGGTACGCCTTGCTGCAGTTTATATCTGTAACACTTTGTGTCCTTGCAGGACTGAAGTATGACCATACAAAGTGTCCTTGCAGGACTGAAATATGCCCATTGCTCTAGTTCCTAGCATGCGGGATGCCAGCTATCTGTCCTACGCAAGCGTGTGACAGTCATGGCATCGGTGATCTCGTACACTGTGTATACGGCCGCCACGAAGCTGCAATAGTAGTAGCTGTGCCTCAGTTTGTACATTAACCTGACAAGCACGCAATAGTAGCATCAGCAACCTACGTAGTTGTTAATATCTCGCTCAACTCAGCCTTGTGGTGATATGCATCCATACACTGCGCTATATGCAGGGCAAGTATGATGAAGCAGAGGCAGCATTTAGACGAGCACTCTGTGTAGAGCACCAGCAGCACCACTGTGATGATACTGAGCTAGCTCTGAGTGAGAGCAATCTAGCACGGCTGCTCAGCATGCGTGGCAGGCATGAAGAAGCATTTGAGCTGTTCACTAGGGTCGCTGCTGCGCTGGAGAAGACCCTTGGCCCTCATCATATTGATACTCTCACTGTCAAAGAGGTGAGTTCGGAGTTTACATGTGTATAGCTTCGAAGTAATACTCTATACTGCATAAACTACAGTATATGGTATCAACGTAAACTCATGGTATCAACGTAAACTCAGAAGTAGTTAAAAGCAGTATTTACGCACACTGTTGTTGTTCATCATTGACGATAGCTCAGTGATAACCTATAGGATCTTAGGATCCCGCTCAACGCAAGCTTGCAGTGATATAGTATCTATAGACTAGAGTAATGTTATTAATAATTTACTTAAGTGTTATGCTTGATACAGCTGCCTAGCTAAATGTAGTGCTATCGCAGGACTGTGTGTGCACTGTACTGATGCATGTACGCAGACTGTGAGCATTGACTCGTTGTATGACTGACATGTCAATCCTGTCATCGATCGCAACAGTACTTAGTATGCTCTAAGAGCATAACTGATCACCAACGCCTCATTCATGTACATCACTACTACCACTTTAACAGTGGGTTGCATGCCTGCACCTCAAGAGAGGTGAACTGCAAGCTGCTGAACAGCTGCTAACACCGCTGGTAGAGCAGTATGAAGCTGTGCTTGGTAAGATGCACCCTCGTGTAGCAGGTGTAGCCAGCAATCTAGCATCACTGCTTGCTGATCAGGGGAAAGTCACACAAGCTGAGCCTTATGCACGGCGTCTGAGTGAGATTGAGGAGCAACTGCACGGCACTGATCATGTTGAAACATCTAATGCACTAGAGCTACTGGCAGCCCTACTGGTGAGTCACAGTTGTTGTAGCAAGATACTGTTCTGATTTCATTCCTACACGGTTCCGCAGCGTACCGCAATGTGAACTTACTATGGATTGCAGGCATCTGTCGCAGCGCTTGTAGTGTAATAGTGAGCAATCGCTGCACTGCTTAGCGCATCTTGGCATCAGCACCTGCAGCGATTTATATGATACTGTGCGTGTACTTACAGCTTCTGTGATCTTGCGCATTGCGTGCTTGTTGACAACACTAACACTGCCAATTGTTTAATACACACACACAAAACAGTGTGATCAAGGCAAGTTTGAGGAGGCGGCCCCTGTGTACGCACGTGTACTAGGCATAGCTAGGAGGACACTGCCACAGCAGCACCCTCGCATTGCTGCTGCTACTAACAACTTTGGACTAGTGCTTAAACAGGTGAGGCGTGTCCCTCTTACTACTGTTCATGTATAGAATGTTATCTTAACCGCCGTATACACTGCT
>AXNI01018110.1:0-10162 GCA_000498555.1 Heterococcus sp. DN1 | reverse complement strand
CGAACTCAGAGCACACGTGCGAGCTGTGCGCACACAAGCAGTTTGTAACCGACCGACCACACCATCACCCAACAGAGTTTTACAAGCACACACACGTGGTGGGCATAAGCAGTGTGTGTTTGGGTTTTGTGAGGCACTGAACAAGCAGTAGCAGTGCAGCAGCAGCAACAGCAGCAACAGTGTAAAGGCGATAGAGTTGTGGCATAACAGATCTAGAGTACATCATTTGTGTGAACAGAGCAAGCACTCACACCAGCAACAACAACTCATTTTTTCATGTGATCAGCAGTGCGCGGTGCAAGTGAGCGTCGGCAAGAACAACTGCGCCGCATTGAACCACTTTGCATACGATAGACCAATTGAACGCTCCTCTCTGCATACATTACTAGCACCAGTATATGACACATTGCAATTGTGGATTGTCGACGTGTTTCACTACGTTTGCTGTGGCGTTGTGCGCCTGTTGGCTGTTTTCGTTACATANTGCATATTGCAGTACTACAAGGCACTTCGAATGAGCAGCAGCAGCATAAGCGGTATATGATGCTGCTGTAGAGTCTGTGACGTGTGTGCATTGTACTACTGCAAGTGCTGTTTGCGCATGCACACTGTATGGAGACACGCTGTGTGTGTGTAAGTGTGCAGATATATAGCTCACACTGCTGCACAACATTCAGACAGCGCAGTGCTGTATATAGCTGTGCTAATGCATCAATACACAGTCAGTAGCACTGCTAGCGTGTACTGGCAGCTCCCAATCTTCGTGTTGTCATCAGCATGTATTGATAGCATTTATCATGGCGCTCACGATTTCGACGCTTTGGTTTCTAGCTATACAGCTATGCTAGTTTAGTGCCACATGAAAGTTCAATCAGTCGCCTTTGCTTTCTTCAACACCTTGATCTTCTTCTTGTTGTGCTACTTGCTGTTCATGCTGAGCAGTCAGCTCATCAATAGCTGCTTCTGCTGCTGCTATTTGTGCATGCAGCTCCTGCGCATTGTACACGCCACTGCTGCTGCTGCTGCCAAAGCCAACACCAGCAGCAACAGCACTGCTACCGCTGTTATTGACTGGAGACGGCGGTGGCGGTAACGGTTCTATGCCGGGTCCTCGCTGTTCAACAGTTCAGCAGTTGACAGTTCAAAGTGCACATACGTACGTGAACAGCGTGAAGAAATCATAAGGCATCACAGATGATTTACAGTAAACACAGCACAGGTACAGACGTGTGCGTGGTACTACTGACACGGCTTGGATGTTGTTACTCACAGCAGGACTAGCGACATGATGCTGTGATAACTACCACTGAATTGCTGGCAGCAGTTGCAATAGCAGGCAAAGGACACTGCATATATGTACCGCATCGTGCTAACAGCACCAGTAGTATCAATATCGACCACATTGGCAGTACGTGTTACCATTTTACATGAAAGCAACGACACTGATAGTGATCATGCTACTTCATCACGTAGTACTACTGTATATTATAACATCAGCACTTACATTATGATTGCTACTGACGTCGCTCCACTCTTGATTCACCCCTGGAAAAAAGGGCGAGTTTGGAAACCCTGAAAAGCTCGGAACTGCAACTGCTTGAAGTTGCTCTTTCACTGCAGGATGGAACGATTCGCACACAGCACAGCGCTGCGCAGGGGCTTCATTCACAAGCGTACAGACGCCACAAATCCAATCTTCAACTATCTGAACTTCTCGATGTGACTCGCCACGGTTGTTCCCGGGTTCATCACCGGGATCCGATAACAGTAGCTGCTGTGAACTGTGCTGTGAGGGAGCGTTGCGCAGGTAGGAGGCAGCTGCAATGTGCACAGCGCTGCAGCTGAAGTCAAGCACAAACGCTGAGTGCAGTGGCAGTTCATCTAGGTCGATGTCTTGCTTTCTGCGGATGTGCGCTGCTAGCACTGTGAGTGACTGTATCAGCAGAGCTCTGTACCAGTGTGTGTATAGTGTACATATTGTTGCATGTATAATTGAATGCAGTAAAGATTGTTAGTTTAGCACGCTGCAACAGTGGTCGCAGCGATTGACTGTAAGATTAGGCCTGAACCTAGCGATACAGCAGCAGATAGACTTCATTGCAGTATGAGACAATTGCTGACAACAATGGACAGTAAGTACAGTATATCACTGATACTGTAAGCTCTCACTACGCTAGCACTGCACACTATATGCACACACTGCGTTGTAAAGCATAGCGTCAGCACTGTGACAGACACATCATATGGTGCACGTGATGACAGGATATCAGGTGAGCAGTAATACATACCGCGCAACGTCAGCGCCGGTGGTGTTGCTGCCAGCTGCAGCTGCAAGTTCATCAGCTTGAAGTTCACTCTCACTCTTCTGAAGTTGTATGAACTGGATCGCTGCTGCTGCTTCTTGCGGGTCTACATCAATCACATGGTGTACAACTGCACCACTACTGCTGCTGCTGCTGCTGTTACTGCTGCTGCTGTGTAGTGTGTCGTGGCCTAGTACGAAGCGTAACTGCGGCTGAGGCGCTCCTTTAGAGCTCACAGAGGCTAGCGCTGCTGCACTCAACCGTTCATACACCTGCATAAAGTGATGCAACCAACGCATTGTAACCAGTTTTAGAGCAGCAATCAGATGCAATTGTTACGATATGGTACAAGTTTCAGCAACAGAATCAACGTAGCAATCGCTGCTGTGTGGAAGCACTAACTTGAGCTAGCTAGCTGATAGCACACAGCGCCGTCTCAAACAGTTCGATCTTCCAACTAATCGAATCGTTTTGCTGGTGTGATTGCAACACTGAAATACAGCTACTGACGTGTTCAAATGGCACAGCACATGATGCTCTCTACATGCACTTGTACAGCAAGCATAAGCAGTGATAATAGTAGCAGTATACCTTGCAGGTGCCTTCACTGTGGACACCTGGTAGCAGTGGTATGTCTGCTAAGTAAGTACCATCACCTTTACTACTCCATGAATTACTGTCACTCAGGCCTGCTGTGATAGTGCATGCATGCAGTGATGATGTACACCAGTGGAACATGTTAGCAACTGACATCACAATGCTGACCTTACACGCTGTGTACTACCACACATGTGTTCACAAGGTGTGGGGATTTCGAAAAGCATGCTGCACTACAAAAGCTTGTACATCCTAATAAGTTGCATGCACAAGCAGTCACTCTACTGCTGTGTACTGCCACAGCAGCTGCAGACACAATTGCTTACACAGGTGCTTGTCCTAACGAATGAAGCCCCTCACTGAACAGTCTTTGTTCAAGTACTTGAAGATAGCTACTGAGCTCTAGTATATACTCATCAAATACAGCTATAGCACTACTACTACTATGCTGTGACGTTTCGGTTTCAAAAGCCGTTTCTTGTAACTGTTCAGACGCTACACAATACAGCGCACTCCTCTGAACACCTAACAGTACTAGACTATACACAGCACAATATCAGCGCTACTTACCGTAGTCAGTGCTCATCCCAGAGAAGTCCAGTTCGTGCAGATCCTGATCCGTGACTCGCCCTTCATCATCGTCACCCGGCAATCCTTTCATAGACCCCTCCTGATCACACCACAGCTTACTGATGTCACCCAGAGCACCACCAGCACCACTAGCAATAGCACCAGCACTAGCAGCACCATTGATGCTGAGTAGATCCGGTATATCATCTAGAGGCGAGTCACCCTCTGGCACGTCACCTGTTCATATACATATATACGTATGTGTTTATATACATGTATATGTTAAGACGAAACCAAGCAGTAGTGTGGCCAGTAGCTGTGTTGGTCACTTGTTAGTGAGAGGCAGTATGTGTGCAGAACTATCGTAGTAGTAACATCAGGGTTAGCATTAGCTGTAGCTCAGTGGTAGCCTTCAGAACCTGAGTGCCCCGCTCAATGCAAGCTTGTAATGATACAAGCTATCAGATAAATGTACTACCTGTAGCTTTTCTGAACAGCCAATCAGCTGCGCGCGTCACATCTTTGAAGGCTCTCAGAGCAGACTGAGCAGCTTCCGGGTCGAAGCCCAGCTCACACAGACTGATGAGCCCTGCCTCCTGCGCTGCTGCTTCTGCTGCTGTGCTTGTAGTCACAACTGCCAGTGCTCTGCAGGTAGTTGTAGGGACCAGCTGAGTGGGGGCACGGGTGACGTCAGCATGACCGTTGATGACGTGGTCACTGTGCTCACCTTTGCTCTCTGCTACGCCCATGTCCTCGCTGTCAGAGCGCTGCTTCGTATCAGCAGCAGCACTAGCAGCAGCAGTACTAGCAGCAGCAGTACTAGCAGCAGCAGCAGTGCTGCCAGAGTTGCTAGCAGTAGTGGAGCCCCAGTCAAAGCCAGTGTCGCCGACTGCAACTGCAAATGCTGCTCTTTCCCGGGTGTCTGTGAAGCCCGGCAGCAGCACCTCTGACTGCAGCACTGAGTCAGGGCTAGCGAGAGCATCGTCTAGATGCAGAGAGTCGCTGTCAGACATTGGCGACTGTATAGCGCTGAGGCTAGTGTTGAAAGCACCAGTACCACTAGCTGCTGCAGCTGTGGTAGGAGAGGGTGGCTCTACGCACATGCTGTTGAATGGCGAGTCACGCATTGCAGAAAGATCATCTTGTGCTAAGCATGCACGCTTGCCGTCTGGCTGCTCATCGCTGCTGTCTACAGGAGGGTGCTCTGAGCACAGCTGCTTCTTTGCTGCTGTTGCTGTTGACGCTAGCGCAGTCACCTCCTGCAAGCACAACACAGAGCATCAAGAGTGTGAGAAAGATGCAATGCAATAGGTGCAGTAGAAAGTTGGTGTATAGCTTACCGAGAGGGGCACGTTAGTAGTGATGTGGCTTGCTTCAAACTCCGAGGTCATGTAGGCAAGGGTGCACTGCTCTTCATCAGGGCTGATCACGCACGCCTGCTTGTTATCGTGAAGCACTGTACTTCCTGGTGTAAGCGCAGCGCCTGCTGCTGTTGGTGTGGGAGCTGCTGCTGCTCTCAGCGATGCTGCAGGCAGGCTCTTTTCCTGACAGCCGTCATTCACGTCCATGATGTCAAAGCGCCAGCCTGCAATATGGTCAAAGGGCCACACTCTTGTCACAACAGCCCTGCGCCGGACCTGTACATGTGCAGAGAGAGATAGCGTGCGCTTTGAATCCTCTGCGATCCTGCAAACTGTGAACCTGTGTCTTTTCAGACTCACCCCGTTTAAAAGCCTCTCAACGTGGCAGCTGGTGAAAGGGAGCTGCGTGCTGTTGTAGCTACTCTCTATATCCATCGCTGTGGAGCACACCTTTGAAAACCAGGACTTGAAGTATTATCAGCTGAACCTGCGTTTTCCTTCAGCACATAAGAGCACTATGTCAGCTGTAAGTACCACCATCATCGAAGCTTGATATTGGACACCAAGTTGCAGCAGATCCTGATCATTGAATTTCTCTGTTGTTTGTCTCTTTTGCAAGCAGCCGCTGCTGCCGCTGATCAAGTGCATCCTTATACTTGACGAAGATGGTGGGAGAGTGAGTGCAAAGTACTACAACAAAGCAGAGTTTCCAGACCACGCAAGTCAAACCGACTTTGAGGCCAAGCTGTGGAAAAAGACCAAGAACGTTAACGCTCGTGTCGAGGCTGACATCGTGCTGCTTGATGAGCGAGTTGCAGTCTTCAGAAGTGGTGCTGATGTGCACCTGTATGTTGTGGGAGCCTCAGACGAGAACGAGCTTATTTTAGCAGCAGTGCTGGACGCGCTGCACGATGCCATCAGCGCTTTGTTGCGGGGGCAGGTAAGACAGACATAAGCTTGATCTTGTGTATGCAAGATTAGGACCAACATGATCATACGCACAATCTCTCGAACTTGCAATAGCGCAGTTAGACAAGCAGTCAAATGCAGCAGATTGCTGCGATCGTGAATTGCAGACAAATCTCTTAGCGCCTGTACGCTTGCGCTTAGCAAACTTCAGCTAGCAGATTGCGATGCAATCGACGCACACGTTCTTAGTCAGCACACAGCAGCTGCCAGCAAATGGCAACACGGTGGCAGCGCGATGTGGTTTTGGCTGTCGTCGTAGGCGCACAGCAAGTGACAATTGCAAGTGACAATTGCAAGTAGCTGCCTCTATGCAGTGTTCGTTTTGAGCCGCCAATCCCACTAATCAACTGCTCTTTGTAACAAAACAAGAACACACACTCTTGTATGCGCAGCTGGACAAGCGCACTCTGCTGGACAACCTGGCGCTGGTGCTGCTGACAGTAGATGAGCTGTGCGATGGTGGCAAGATTCTTGAGATAGACCCAAGTGCTATAGCTAACAGAGTGCTCATGAGAGGTGCTAGCGGTGGCCAGCCTCAGATGACAGAGCTCACGATACAACAGGCTATTGCCACTGCTAAGGAGGAGTTCATCAGGCGCATGGGCACATAAATCAGTAGCACTAGTAACTGTAGCGAAGAGCGTTCTCGCAGTTGTAGGAAGCACCGTTCTTGAGCAGTAGTGCTGTGAGGGCAAGTTGCACACATTACATATATGCACACATCAGTTCAGCAATATGGTATGTATGCCACTCTGCGTCTGCACTGCAGCCTGCTGATCACGTGTCTGTGTCCTAGCCAGCACTCAAATTGTTGTATTCAGGTGCCCTCATGCATTGCACAGCCGTAGACGGTGCTCACAACGCTAGCTGCGTAAGCAGTCACCTGCAAGCTCTTGCATTGCCGCCAGTCTGAGACATTGTTAATAGAAAGCTGCGCAACAACACTAGCGGCAAGCGACAGCGCTCAAGCAGTCTTTGAGCTGCAGCTGGTGCAGCAGTCCAGTTCAAACTTTTGGCAACATCAAGCATTTGCAGCAGTGGCGCGTCGCTGTGTTGCTGGACATACATGAACTGTTGCGTGTGTGAGAGCTGGCACTGCTGCTCGAGTGGTGCAGCATAGCACTGTAGTAACGCCTGCTGTAGCAGCAGCAGCTGCGAAGGCGCGTGGTGCAGATGCTACTGCCGGTAGTAGTGTTGGTACGACTAGCACTAGTTCAGTGTGGAGGTGGTGTAAGCGCAAACCTGGCGATGTGCTTAAGCAATTGCACCGTGGCTGCGCATTGATCTACTGCCAGATACAGTAGCAGCCTGAGTGCTAACAGAGTGCAGCGTAGAGCAGTGTATGAGGGGATCTTGCCTGCATGTAGACACTGCTGTCTCTATATTATATTATAATTTTAAGCTTGCGTTGAGCGAGACCCTAAGAACCTAAAGGCTACCACTGAGCTCTATGCTTCAGTAGCTACGTAGCAGAGGTGAAGCGAGTGGTACAGCGGCTGTACTGCAGTCTGGTGAGGATCCAGTGAGGTTTGCAGGTGTGCACTGCATGAACGCAGCTGCGACAGGGTTGGCAATGACAGAGTGTCTTGCTACTGCTGCTGCTGCTGCTGCTGCTGCTGTTCGAATTGAAACCGTTTTTTCTGGCGTTACTTTGAAAGCTCAACAAAAGGATATCCAGAAGACTGCTTTGCACATCATGGCCGATCGCATTGATTTCTGCAACTGAATGGCATCACGTCTGATAGGAGCTTGTTCTCGATTCGGTAGAGCTGAGGTAAATTTTAAACAAGCATATATTGAGCTTCAACGCAGTCACATGTTTCGTTGCGCTGTGTACAACGGCACGTGGCCTGCGTTATGCCACCTTGTGGAGCGGATATCGACTATTTTACATCCAGCAGACCAATCAATCCCAACCCTCTTCTGCTCCACATTTTTGGCGTCCGATTTCAAATGGAACTACTTGTTGACCCACAGGCGAGGAAGTGCAGCACTCATGTGCACCGTAAGCCTGCTGGACCAGTGCTTCGTGTCAACCCAGTCATCCCTCAGAGAAGCAGCACCGTCAAGCAGAGCGTAGCTGGAGCAGTTGCGCTCATGCTGGCAGCAGGGCTCAAGAAGCAGCCTTCACGTTGCAACGTCTTTGACGACACAGCGAAGCCCACGCCAGAAGAGCTGCGCACACAGGCCTGGGCTCTGCTGGACAGCGAGAGCGAGGACAGCGATGTGGACGAAGCTGCTGCTGCAGAAGCACTGGCACTGCTGCGTCAAGTAGTTGAACTCGAGGAGCAGCGCTATGGTCCGCAGCATCCCTGTGTGGCACGTGCTCTCTCAGAGCTGGCAGAAGCGCTTGCCATGCAGAGCCGCTACAGCGAGGCAGAGGAGTGTCTGCGCAGAGCACTGGCTATCGATGAGTTGGGTGTGTCACAGCAGTACCAACAGTACCAACAGCAGCAGCAGCAGTGCCAGCTGCCAAACTGTGCTGGTCAAGAGCTGTTACTGTCTGAAGAGCAGCAGCATGCCATCATTGCAGCTGACCTCAACAACCTTGCACTTGTTGCAGGAGAGCAGGTACGCCTTGCTGCAGTTTATATCTGTAACACTTTGTGTCCTTGCAGGACTGAAGTATGACCATACAAAGTGTCCTTGCAGGACTGAAATATGCCCATTGCTCTAGTTCCTAGCATGCGGGATGCCAGCTATCTGTCCTACGCAAGCGTGTGACAGTCATGGCATCGGTGATCTCGTACACTGTGTATACGGCCGCCACGAAGCTGCAATAGTAGTAGCTGTGCCTCAGTTTGTACATTAACCTGACAAGCACGCAATAGTAGCATCAGCAACCTACGTAGTTGTTAATATCTCGCTCAACTCAGCCTTGTGGTGATATGCATCCATACACTGCGCTATATGCAGGGCAAGTATGATGAAGCAGAGGCAGCATTTAGACGAGCACTCTGTGTAGAGCACCAGCAGCACCACTGTGATGATACTGAGCTAGCTCTGAGTGAGAGCAATCTAGCACGGCTGCTCAGCATGCGTGGCAGGCATGAAGAAGCATTTGAGCTGTTCACTAGGGTCGCTGCTGCGCTGGAGAAGACCCTTGGCCCTCATCATATTGATACTCTCACTGTCAAAGAGGTGAGTTCGGAGTTTACATGTGTATAGCTTCGAAGTAATACTCTATACTGCATAAACTACAGTATATGGTATCAACGTAAACTCATGGTATCAACGTAAACTCAGAAGTAGTTAAAAGCAGTATTTACGCACACTGTTGTTGTTCATCATTGACGATAGCTCAGTGATAACCTATAGGATCTTAGGATCCCGCTCAACGCAAGCTTGCAGTGATATAGTATCTATAGACTAGAGTAATGTTATTAATAATTTACTTAAGTGTTATGCTTGATACAGCTGCCTAGCTAAATGTAGTGCTATCGCAGGACTGTGTGTGCACTGTACTGATGCATGTACGCAGACTGTGAGCATTGACTCGTTGTATGACTGACATGTCAATCCTGTCATCGATCGCAACAGTACTTAGTATGCTCTAAGAGCATAACTGATCACCAACGCCTCATTCATGTACATCACTACTACCACTTTAACAGTGGGTTGCATGCCTGCACCTCAAGAGAGGTGAACTGCAAGCTGCTGAACAGCTGCTAACACCGCTGGTAGAGCAGTATGAAGCTGTGCTTGGTAAGATGCACCCTCGTGTAGCAGGTGTAGCCAGCAATCTAGCATCACTGCTTGCTGATCAGGGGAAAGTCACACAAGCTGAGCCTTATGCACGGCGTCTGAGTGAGATTGAGGAGCAACTGCACGGCACTGATCATGTTGAAACATCTAATGCACTAGAGCTACTGGCAGCCCTACTGGTGAGTCACAGTTGTTGTAGCAAGATACTGTTCTGATTTCATTCCTACACGGTTCCGCAGCGTACCGCAATGTGAACTTACTATGGATTGCAGGCATCTGTCGCAGCGCTTGTAGTGTAATAGTGAGCAATCGCTGCACTGCTTAGCGCATCTTGGCATCAGCACCTGCAGCGATTTATATGATACTGTGCGTGTACTTACAGCTTCTGTGATCTTGCGCATTGCGTGCTTGTTGACAACACTAACACTGCCAATTGTTTAATACACACACACAAAACAGTGTGATCAAGGCAAGTTTGAGGAGGCGGCCCCTGTGTACGCACGTGTACTAGGCATAGCTAGGAGGACACTGCCACAGCAGCACCCTCGCATTGCTGCTGCTACTAACAACTTTGGACTAGTGCTTAAACAGGTGAGGCGTGTCCCTCTTACTACTGTTCATGTATAGAATGTTATCTTAACCGCCGTATACACTGCT
>AXNI01018109.1:0-10162 GCA_000498555.1 Heterococcus sp. DN1 | reverse complement strand
CGAACTCAGAGCACACGTGCGAGCTGTGCGCACACAAGCAGTTTGTAACCGACCGACCACACCATCACCCAACAGAGTTTTACAAGCACACACACGTGGTGGGCATAAGCAGTGTGTGTTTGGGTTTTGTGAGGCACTGAACAAGCAGTAGCAGTGCAGCAGCAGCAACAGCAGCAACAGTGTAAAGGCGATAGAGTTGTGGCATAACAGATCTAGAGTACATCATTTGTGTGAACAGAGCAAGCACTCACACCAGCAACAACAACTCATTTTTTCATGTGATCAGCAGTGCGCGGTGCAAGTGAGCGTCGGCAAGAACAACTGCGCCGCATTGAACCACTTTGCATACGATAGACCAATTGAACGCTCCTCTCTGCATACATTACTAGCACCAGTATATGACACATTGCAATTGTGGATTGTCGACGTGTNTCACTACGTTTGCTGTGGCGTTGTGCGCCTGTTGGCTGTTTTCGTTACATAATGCATATTGCAGTACTACAAGGCACTTCGAATGAGCAGCAGCAGCATAAGCGGTATATGATGCTGCTGTAGAGTCTGTGACGTGTGTGCATTGTACTACTGCAAGTGCTGTTTGCGCATGCACACTGTATGGAGACACGCTGTGTGTGTGTAAGTGTGCAGATATATAGCTCACACTGCTGCACAACATTCAGACAGCGCAGTGCTGTATATAGCTGTGCTAATGCATCAATACACAGTCAGTAGCACTGCTAGCGTGTACTGGCAGCTCCCAATCTTCGTGTTGTCATCAGCATGTATTGATAGCATTTATCATGGCGCTCACGATTTCGACGCTTTGGTTTCTAGCTATACAGCTATGCTAGTTTAGTGCCACATGAAAGTTCAATCAGTCGCCTTTGCTTTCTTCAACACCTTGATCTTCTTCTTGTTGTGCTACTTGCTGTTCATGCTGAGCAGTCAGCTCATCAATAGCTGCTTCTGCTGCTGCTATTTGTGCATGCAGCTCCTGCGCATTGTACACGCCACTGCTGCTGCTGCTGCCAAAGCCAACACCAGCAGCAACAGCACTGCTACCGCTGTTATTGACTGGAGACGGCGGTGGCGGTAACGGTTCTATGCCGGGTCCTCGCTGTTCAACAGTTCAGCAGTTGACAGTTCAAAGTGCACATACGTACGTGAACAGCGTGAAGAAATCATAAGGCATCACAGATGATTTACAGTAAACACAGCACAGGTACAGACGTGTGCGTGGTACTACTGACACGGCTTGGATGTTGTTACTCACAGCAGGACTAGCGACATGATGCTGTGATAACTACCACTGAATTGCTGGCAGCAGTTGCAATAGCAGGCAAAGGACACTGCATATATGTACCGCATCGTGCTAACAGCACCAGTAGTATCAATATCGACCACATTGGCAGTACGTGTTACCATTTTACATGAAAGCAACGACACTGATAGTGATCATGCTACTTCATCACGTAGTACTACTGTATATTATAACATCAGCACTTACATTATGATTGCTACTGACGTCGCTCCACTCTTGATTCACCCCTGGAAAAAAGGGCGAGTTTGGAAACCCTGAAAAGCTCGGAACTGCAACTGCTTGAAGTTGCTCTTTCACTGCAGGATGGAACGATTCGCACACAGCACAGCGCTGCGCAGGGGCTTCATTCACAAGCGTACAGACGCCACAAATCCAATCTTCAACTATCTGAACTTCTCGATGTGACTCGCCACGGTTGTTCCCGGGTTCATCACCGGGATCCGATAACAGTAGCTGCTGTGAACTGTGCTGTGAGGGAGCGTTGCGCAGGTAGGAGGCAGCTGCAATGTGCACAGCGCTGCAGCTGAAGTCAAGCACAAACGCTGAGTGCAGTGGCAGTTCATCTAGGTCGATGTCTTGCTTTCTGCGGATGTGCGCTGCTAGCACTGTGAGTGACTGTATCAGCAGAGCTCTGTACCAGTGTGTGTATAGTGTACATATTGTTGCATGTATAATTGAATGCAGTAAAGATTGTTAGTTTAGCACGCTGCAACAGTGGTCGCAGCGATTGACTGTAAGATTAGGCCTGAACCTAGCGATACAGCAGCAGATAGACTTCATTGCAGTATGAGACAATTGCTGACAACAATGGACAGTAAGTACAGTATATCACTGATACTGTAAGCTCTCACTACGCTAGCACTGCACACTATATGCACACACTGCGTTGTAAAGCATAGCGTCAGCACTGTGACAGACACATCATATGGTGCACGTGATGACAGGATATCAGGTGAGCAGTAATACATACCGCGCAACGTCAGCGCCGGTGGTGTTGCTGCCAGCTGCAGCTGCAAGTTCATCAGCTTGAAGTTCACTCTCACTCTTCTGAAGTTGTATGAACTGGATCGCTGCTGCTGCTTCTTGCGGGTCTACATCAATCACATGGTGTACAACTGCACCACTACTGCTGCTGCTGCTGCTGTTACTGCTGCTGCTGTGTAGTGTGTCGTGGCCTAGTACGAAGCGTAACTGCGGCTGAGGCGCTCCTTTAGAGCTCACAGAGGCTAGCGCTGCTGCACTCAACCGTTCATACACCTGCATAAAGTGATGCAACCAACGCATTGTAACCAGTTTTAGAGCAGCAATCAGATGCAATTGTTACGATATGGTACAAGTTTCAGCAACAGAATCAACGTAGCAATCGCTGCTGTGTGGAAGCACTAACTTGAGCTAGCTAGCTGATAGCACACAGCGCCGTCTCAAACAGTTCGATCTTCCAACTAATCGAATCGTTTTGCTGGTGTGATTGCAACACTGAAATACAGCTACTGACGTGTTCAAATGGCACAGCACATGATGCTCTCTACATGCACTTGTACAGCAAGCATAAGCAGTGATAATAGTAGCAGTATACCTTGCAGGTGCCTTCACTGTGGACACCTGGTAGCAGTGGTATGTCTGCTAAGTAAGTACCATCACCTTTACTACTCCATGAATTACTGTCACTCAGGCCTGCTGTGATAGTGCATGCATGCAGTGATGATGTACACCAGTGGAACATGTTAGCAACTGACATCACAATGCTGACCTTACACGCTGTGTACTACCACACATGTGTTCACAAGGTGTGGGGATTTCGAAAAGCATGCTGCACTACAAAAGCTTGTACATCCTAATAAGTTGCATGCACAAGCAGTCACTCTACTGCTGTGTACTGCCACAGCAGCTGCAGACACAATTGCTTACACAGGTGCTTGTCCTAACGAATGAAGCCCCTCACTGAACAGTCTTTGTTCAAGTACTTGAAGATAGCTACTGAGCTCTAGTATATACTCATCAAATACAGCTATAGCACTACTACTACTATGCTGTGACGTTTCGGTTTCAAAAGCCGTTTCTTGTAACTGTTCAGACGCTACACAATACAGCGCACTCCTCTGAACACCTAACAGTACTAGACTATACACAGCACAATATCAGCGCTACTTACCGTAGTCAGTGCTCATCCCAGAGAAGTCCAGTTCGTGCAGATCCTGATCCGTGACTCGCCCTTCATCATCGTCACCCGGCAATCCTTTCATAGACCCCTCCTGATCACACCACAGCTTACTGATGTCACCCAGAGCACCACCAGCACCACTAGCAATAGCACCAGCACTAGCAGCACCATTGATGCTGAGTAGATCCGGTATATCATCTAGAGGCGAGTCACCCTCTGGCACGTCACCTGTTCATATACATATATACGTATGTGTTTATATACATGTATATGTTAAGACGAAACCAAGCAGTAGTGTGGCCAGTAGCTGTGTTGGTCACTTGTTAGTGAGAGGCAGTATGTGTGCAGAACTATCGTAGTAGTAACATCAGGGTTAGCATTAGCTGTAGCTCAGTGGTAGCCTTCAGAACCTGAGTGCCCCGCTCAATGCAAGCTTGTAATGATACAAGCTATCAGATAAATGTACTACCTGTAGCTTTTCTGAACAGCCAATCAGCTGCGCGCGTCACATCTTTGAAGGCTCTCAGAGCAGACTGAGCAGCTTCCGGGTCGAAGCCCAGCTCACACAGACTGATGAGCCCTGCCTCCTGCGCTGCTGCTTCTGCTGCTGTGCTTGTAGTCACAACTGCCAGTGCTCTGCAGGTAGTTGTAGGGACCAGCTGAGTGGGGGCACGGGTGACGTCAGCATGACCGTTGATGACGTGGTCACTGTGCTCACCTTTGCTCTCTGCTACGCCCATGTCCTCGCTGTCAGAGCGCTGCTTCGTATCAGCAGCAGCACTAGCAGCAGCAGTACTAGCAGCAGCAGTACTAGCAGCAGCAGCAGTGCTGCCAGAGTTGCTAGCAGTAGTGGAGCCCCAGTCAAAGCCAGTGTCGCCGACTGCAACTGCAAATGCTGCTCTTTCCCGGGTGTCTGTGAAGCCCGGCAGCAGCACCTCTGACTGCAGCACTGAGTCAGGGCTAGCGAGAGCATCGTCTAGATGCAGAGAGTCGCTGTCAGACATTGGCGACTGTATAGCGCTGAGGCTAGTGTTGAAAGCACCAGTACCACTAGCTGCTGCAGCTGTGGTAGGAGAGGGTGGCTCTACGCACATGCTGTTGAATGGCGAGTCACGCATTGCAGAAAGATCATCTTGTGCTAAGCATGCACGCTTGCCGTCTGGCTGCTCATCGCTGCTGTCTACAGGAGGGTGCTCTGAGCACAGCTGCTTCTTTGCTGCTGTTGCTGTTGACGCTAGCGCAGTCACCTCCTGCAAGCACAACACAGAGCATCAAGAGTGTGAGAAAGATGCAATGCAATAGGTGCAGTAGAAAGTTGGTGTATAGCTTACCGAGAGGGGCACGTTAGTAGTGATGTGGCTTGCTTCAAACTCCGAGGTCATGTAGGCAAGGGTGCACTGCTCTTCATCAGGGCTGATCACGCACGCCTGCTTGTTATCGTGAAGCACTGTACTTCCTGGTGTAAGCGCAGCGCCTGCTGCTGTTGGTGTGGGAGCTGCTGCTGCTCTCAGCGATGCTGCAGGCAGGCTCTTTTCCTGACAGCCGTCATTCACGTCCATGATGTCAAAGCGCCAGCCTGCAATATGGTCAAAGGGCCACACTCTTGTCACAACAGCCCTGCGCCGGACCTGTACATGTGCAGAGAGAGATAGCGTGCGCTTTGAATCCTCTGCGATCCTGCAAACTGTGAACCTGTGTCTTTTCAGACTCACCCCGTTTAAAAGCCTCTCAACGTGGCAGCTGGTGAAAGGGAGCTGCGTGCTGTTGTAGCTACTCTCTATATCCATCGCTGTGGAGCACACCTTTGAAAACCAGGACTTGAAGTATTATCAGCTGAACCTGCGTTTTCCTTCAGCACATAAGAGCACTATGTCAGCTGTAAGTACCACCATCATCGAAGCTTGATATTGGACACCAAGTTGCAGCAGATCCTGATCATTGAATTTCTCTGTTGTTTGTCTCTTTTGCAAGCAGCCGCTGCTGCCGCTGATCAAGTGCATCCTTATACTTGACGAAGATGGTGGGAGAGTGAGTGCAAAGTACTACAACAAAGCAGAGTTTCCAGACCACGCAAGTCAAACCGACTTTGAGGCCAAGCTGTGGAAAAAGACCAAGAACGTTAACGCTCGTGTCGAGGCTGACATCGTGCTGCTTGATGAGCGAGTTGCAGTCTTCAGAAGTGGTGCTGATGTGCACCTGTATGTTGTGGGAGCCTCAGACGAGAACGAGCTTATTTTAGCAGCAGTGCTGGACGCGCTGCACGATGCCATCAGCGCTTTGTTGCGGGGGCAGGTAAGACAGACATAAGCTTGATCTTGTGTATGCAAGATTAGGACCAACATGATCATACGCACAATCTCTCGAACTTGCAATAGCGCAGTTAGACAAGCAGTCAAATGCAGCAGATTGCTGCGATCGTGAATTGCAGACAAATCTCTTAGCGCCTGTACGCTTGCGCTTAGCAAACTTCAGCTAGCAGATTGCGATGCAATCGACGCACACGTTCTTAGTCAGCACACAGCAGCTGCCAGCAAATGGCAACACGGTGGCAGCGCGATGTGGTTTTGGCTGTCGTCGTAGGCGCACAGCAAGTGACAATTGCAAGTGACAATTGCAAGTAGCTGCCTCTATGCAGTGTTCGTTTTGAGCCGCCAATCCCACTAATCAACTGCTCTTTGTAACAAAACAAGAACACACACTCTTGTATGCGCAGCTGGACAAGCGCACTCTGCTGGACAACCTGGCGCTGGTGCTGCTGACAGTAGATGAGCTGTGCGATGGTGGCAAGATTCTTGAGATAGACCCAAGTGCTATAGCTAACAGAGTGCTCATGAGAGGTGCTAGCGGTGGCCAGCCTCAGATGACAGAGCTCACGATACAACAGGCTATTGCCACTGCTAAGGAGGAGTTCATCAGGCGCATGGGCACATAAATCAGTAGCACTAGTAACTGTAGCGAAGAGCGTTCTCGCAGTTGTAGGAAGCACCGTTCTTGAGCAGTAGTGCTGTGAGGGCAAGTTGCACACATTACATATATGCACACATCAGTTCAGCAATATGGTATGTATGCCACTCTGCGTCTGCACTGCAGCCTGCTGATCACGTGTCTGTGTCCTAGCCAGCACTCAAATTGTTGTATTCAGGTGCCCTCATGCATTGCACAGCCGTAGACGGTGCTCACAACGCTAGCTGCGTAAGCAGTCACCTGCAAGCTCTTGCATTGCCGCCAGTCTGAGACATTGTTAATAGAAAGCTGCGCAACAACACTAGCGGCAAGCGACAGCGCTCAAGCAGTCTTTGAGCTGCAGCTGGTGCAGCAGTCCAGTTCAAACTTTTGGCAACATCAAGCATTTGCAGCAGTGGCGCGTCGCTGTGTTGCTGGACATACATGAACTGTTGCGTGTGTGAGAGCTGGCACTGCTGCTCGAGTGGTGCAGCATAGCACTGTAGTAACGCCTGCTGTAGCAGCAGCAGCTGCGAAGGCGCGTGGTGCAGATGCTACTGCCGGTAGTAGTGTTGGTACGACTAGCACTAGTTCAGTGTGGAGGTGGTGTAAGCGCAAACCTGGCGATGTGCTTAAGCAATTGCACCGTGGCTGCGCATTGATCTACTGCCAGATACAGTAGCAGCCTGAGTGCTAACAGAGTGCAGCGTAGAGCAGTGTATGAGGGGATCTTGCCTGCATGTAGACACTGCTGTCTCTATATTATATTATAATTTTAAGCTTGCGTTGAGCGAGACCCTAAGAACCTAAAGGCTACCACTGAGCTCTATGCTTCAGTAGCTACGTAGCAGAGGTGAAGCGAGTGGTACAGCGGCTGTACTGCAGTCTGGTGAGGATCCAGTGAGGTTTGCAGGTGTGCACTGCATGAACGCAGCTGCGACAGGGTTGGCAATGACAGAGTGTCTTGCTACTGCTGCTGCTGCTGCTGCTGCTGCTGTTCGAATTGAAACCGTTTTTTCTGGCGTTACTTTGAAAGCTCAACAAAAGGATATCCAGAAGACTGCTTTGCACATCATGGCCGATCGCATTGATTTCTGCAACTGAATGGCATCACGTCTGATAGGAGCTTGTTCTCGATTCGGTAGAGCTGAGGTAAATTTTAAACAAGCATATATTGAGCTTCAACGCAGTCACATGTTTCGTTGCGCTGTGTACAACGGCACGTGGCCTGCGTTATGCCACCTTGTGGAGCGGATATCGACTATTTTACATCCAGCAGACCAATCAATCCCAACCCTCTTCTGCTCCACATTTTTGGCGTCCGATTTCAAATGGAACTACTTGTTGACCCACAGGCGAGGAAGTGCAGCACTCATGTGCACCGTAAGCCTGCTGGACCAGTGCTTCGTGTCAACCCAGTCATCCCTCAGAGAAGCAGCACCGTCAAGCAGAGCGTAGCTGGAGCAGTTGCGCTCATGCTGGCAGCAGGGCTCAAGAAGCAGCCTTCACGTTGCAACGTCTTTGACGACACAGCGAAGCCCACGCCAGAAGAGCTGCGCACACAGGCCTGGGCTCTGCTGGACAGCGAGAGCGAGGACAGCGATGTGGACGAAGCTGCTGCTGCAGAAGCACTGGCACTGCTGCGTCAAGTAGTTGAACTCGAGGAGCAGCGCTATGGTCCGCAGCATCCCTGTGTGGCACGTGCTCTCTCAGAGCTGGCAGAAGCGCTTGCCATGCAGAGCCGCTACAGCGAGGCAGAGGAGTGTCTGCGCAGAGCACTGGCTATCGATGAGTTGGGTGTGTCACAGCAGTACCAACAGTACCAACAGCAGCAGCAGCAGTGCCAGCTGCCAAACTGTGCTGGTCAAGAGCTGTTACTGTCTGAAGAGCAGCAGCATGCCATCATTGCAGCTGACCTCAACAACCTTGCACTTGTTGCAGGAGAGCAGGTACGCCTTGCTGCAGTTTATATCTGTAACACTTTGTGTCCTTGCAGGACTGAAGTATGACCATACAAAGTGTCCTTGCAGGACTGAAATATGCCCATTGCTCTAGTTCCTAGCATGCGGGATGCCAGCTATCTGTCCTACGCAAGCGTGTGACAGTCATGGCATCGGTGATCTCGTACACTGTGTATACGGCCGCCACGAAGCTGCAATAGTAGTAGCTGTGCCTCAGTTTGTACATTAACCTGACAAGCACGCAATAGTAGCATCAGCAACCTACGTAGTTGTTAATATCTCGCTCAACTCAGCCTTGTGGTGATATGCATCCATACACTGCGCTATATGCAGGGCAAGTATGATGAAGCAGAGGCAGCATTTAGACGAGCACTCTGTGTAGAGCACCAGCAGCACCACTGTGATGATACTGAGCTAGCTCTGAGTGAGAGCAATCTAGCACGGCTGCTCAGCATGCGTGGCAGGCATGAAGAAGCATTTGAGCTGTTCACTAGGGTCGCTGCTGCGCTGGAGAAGACCCTTGGCCCTCATCATATTGATACTCTCACTGTCAAAGAGGTGAGTTCGGAGTTTACATGTGTATAGCTTCGAAGTAATACTCTATACTGCATAAACTACAGTATATGGTATCAACGTAAACTCATGGTATCAACGTAAACTCAGAAGTAGTTAAAAGCAGTATTTACGCACACTGTTGTTGTTCATCATTGACGATAGCTCAGTGATAACCTATAGGATCTTAGGATCCCGCTCAACGCAAGCTTGCAGTGATATAGTATCTATAGACTAGAGTAATGTTATTAATAATTTACTTAAGTGTTATGCTTGATACAGCTGCCTAGCTAAATGTAGTGCTATCGCAGGACTGTGTGTGCACTGTACTGATGCATGTACGCAGACTGTGAGCATTGACTCGTTGTATGACTGACATGTCAATCCTGTCATCGATCGCAACAGTACTTAGTATGCTCTAAGAGCATAACTGATCACCAACGCCTCATTCATGTACATCACTACTACCACTTTAACAGTGGGTTGCATGCCTGCACCTCAAGAGAGGTGAACTGCAAGCTGCTGAACAGCTGCTAACACCGCTGGTAGAGCAGTATGAAGCTGTGCTTGGTAAGATGCACCCTCGTGTAGCAGGTGTAGCCAGCAATCTAGCATCACTGCTTGCTGATCAGGGGAAAGTCACACAAGCTGAGCCTTATGCACGGCGTCTGAGTGAGATTGAGGAGCAACTGCACGGCACTGATCATGTTGAAACATCTAATGCACTAGAGCTACTGGCAGCCCTACTGGTGAGTCACAGTTGTTGTAGCAAGATACTGTTCTGATTTCATTCCTACACGGTTCCGCAGCGTACCGCAATGTGAACTTACTATGGATTGCAGGCATCTGTCGCAGCGCTTGTAGTGTAATAGTGAGCAATCGCTGCACTGCTTAGCGCATCTTGGCATCAGCACCTGCAGCGATTTATATGATACTGTGCGTGTACTTACAGCTTCTGTGATCTTGCGCATTGCGTGCTTGTTGACAACACTAACACTGCCAATTGTTTAATACACACACACAAAACAGTGTGATCAAGGCAAGTTTGAGGAGGCGGCCCCTGTGTACGCACGTGTACTAGGCATAGCTAGGAGGACACTGCCACAGCAGCACCCTCGCATTGCTGCTGCTACTAACAACTTTGGACTAGTGCTTAAACAGGTGAGGCGTGTCCCTCTTACTACTGTTCATGTATAGAATGTTATCTTAACCGCCGTATACACTGCT
>AXNI01018090.1:0-16864 GCA_000498555.1 Heterococcus sp. DN1 | reverse complement strand
AGAGGCTGAAACAGACTAAACGTGTAAAAGCACTTGAGAGATGTATACGTATCATTAGTGCAGTGCCTTACAATGACACATTCATGAGATCAGCAATGTCACGTCAACTATCACAGAGTGAAGCAACACTAGCACTGAGAGTGGTTGTAAGGCTACTTAGACGTGGTAAAACGCTAGAAGGTACATGTGCGAAATCAGTATACATGATGCAGTCAAAGCATGTGGTCAATCAACCACCAGCTACAGCTAAACTACTAGAGTTAGCTAGTGCTCTAATTGACTCACACTTTGCAGGTATGATAGCAGCAGCTGGTAATAGTAATGATAGTAGTAACATTGCTAGTGTGCTACGAGGTTTGAAAGAACTGCTACAGACAGAGTGTAGTACATGTGAAATGCTACATGAAGTAAAAAGTCAAGTAGACATTGTTAAGAAAGCACAACAGAAACAACAAACAGCTAAGATGTCAAGATCAGCATCATATAGAGTGAGGACAGCACCTGCAGACTACTGCCTCGAAGTGTTCAAGTTCTAATATACAACAGCAGAAGCAGATATACAATCTCATGCTATTTATTGTGGCACGTGTGATCTTGATTTTACTGCTGCATGTTGGTGTGCTGCTGCTGATGCTGATAGTGTCGCGACAATCTGAAAGGCACAAACAACTCAGCACATAACAAAAAGGTAAACTTTTGACATCTCTCTGAAGACCCATATTTTATCAAGATCAAAGTCTTGCATTAATTGGAGTGTGTTGATGATGTGATGACGCTGCACGCACAAGTGATGTGTCCTTACTGCGACTGGCACTGCTGCAGTTACTGCTACAGCTACTGTTGTGCACTTTGAAGTACTCTATTCTGTTATGACACTTGCATGGTGTACTGCCACTACTGTTGCTGCTGCCTGCTAAAGACACTACTGTTGGTACCGTTGTTGAATTGCTGCTACATGTACACATATAACAGTTATGGGCACCACTCATAAATGCTCGTATATGATGTACAAGGTCTTGTATCTGACTAACTGTGTTATAAGCATGTATACAGATACGTAACCGTTCTGTACCTTCTTTAACGGTTGGTTTACGTATAGGTCTAACGTCAAAACCATGACTTCTAAGTTGATGTGCTACAGCTATAACACGATCATTACCTGGTACTAGCACTGCTTGTATAGGTGACGTACTGTATACTAGATCACACTGCTGTAGTGGTGCTGTTGTTTGATCATCAGTTACGCTGATAAGACTGTTACGGAATAACTGTACCAGTTCAAGTACCAGCTCTCGTTCAGTATGCATACTGCACTGTGCATCATAAGCACATCTGACAGCTGCTAAACTGTGAAGCGGCAGTGATGTAGAGTATATCAGCGGTCTTGCATAGTTGATCAGAAACTGTCGCATAACAGTACTGCATAGCACTACAGCACCATGTACACCAAGTGCTTTACCAAATGTATGTACACTACAGCATAGTGCAGGGGCATCCTCAAGCTGTAGTGCACTGACAACACCTTGACCACTATCACCATATAGCCCTGTAGCATGTGCTTCATCAACTATAACAGATGCACTGTATGTGTTTGCTAATGAAAGTATTTGCTTTAAGGGGGCTATATCACCATCCATACTGTATACACTCTCAACTGCTACAAAAATGCAATTCACCGCACTGTTGCTTCGTAAGTTCTGCAGAATCTCCTTGAGATGTTCTGTATCATTATGTCTGCATGCTATAGCAGTTGATTGTCTACCAAGCTGCATACCAACCCGTACAGAGTTATGCACTAGTTCATCATATACTAGAGCATCCCCCTGCTGTGGTAGACACGAGAACACACTCAGGTTTGCATCATAACCTGAGTTGCACAGCAGTGCTGCTTCTCGCTTATGAAACTGTGCAAGTTGTGCTTCTATGCTCTCTGCGTAAGTCGAGTTGCCTGACAGTAGACGCGAACCACTTGAACCTATGACAGGAGCTAGCATGCCAAATTCAGCAGGCAAGTTCTGCCTGGCAGCAGCATTAATTGCACGCACTCTGTGCACTTCAGCATCTGTAGCAGCTGCAAGAGATGCTGACCTAGCAAGCCCAAGGTAGTCATTGCTGCCAAAGTCTACATAGCATTCATCTGCTTCAGCTGTGCGCAGCTCGCGCAGAGTGCCCTCTACAGCTCTCCTATCCAGCACTGCCTTCAACCTGTTCTGCAACATCTCTGTGCGCATGTTTTAGTGCAAGACGCTCGAGCTCCCAAAATAGCCGTTTGGAAATTTGCAGCGCCAATCCTCAAAGCCCATTGCTGAGAGCTAGGCGTGCGCAGAGCAGAGAGAAGTATTTCAACTAGAAGCCGCTGCTTAGCCTGACCTTGGTGCTGTGGTGGCATCATGGCAGATGAGGAGTGCAAACGCACAATGACGTGCAAGTGTAAAGAGTGTGTTGCTGCTAATGCTGCTTTCAGCGTAGATGATCTCAAACAGTTCAGCTCAAAGATAGACTATGGTGCAGACACTGGTGATGCTGCTGACTCTAATGAGAATGCACCACCTCCAGTGCCGCCAAAGAAAGGTGCGTGCAAAGAATGGGATCACAGCAAAGATATCCCGATGTTCTATAAGCTGTGTCTATAGCGCTGGTATGCCAACAAGCTAACGCAACTTTTCTCTATGCATTCACTGCATTGCAGCCACCAAGAAGGCTGCCCCAAAGCCAGCTGCCAAGAGACAACCAATAAGGCCTAAACTGCCTGAACCAGAGCCATTGCCAGTTGTTACTATTGATGATGATATGCCATTGACAGGCAGTGCTAATGCTACAGCAACAGCAACAGAAACAGATGCAGCAATTGTTGACACAGATATGCCTATCAACAAAGCTGCGCCATTGAGTATAGATGATCAACCACTATCAGGGCAGTCTGGTCATAGTAGTACTAGTGCTAGTAATGATGCTACAACATCGGCAGCAGCAGCAGCAATGACTGATGCTTTTCCTAGCACAGATCCTGCAGAGCAGCCACCAGTAACAGATGGTACAACTTCAAATAGAGACAGTAGTCCACTGAGTGATAGATTAGTATCAAAAGATTGGAAAGTACGTAAGCCAGCATTTGAAGAGCTAGTACAAGTCTTTCAAACAGCTACTAGCAAAAGTGTGTTTGCTGAGTATGGTAAGTGATATGCTGCTTGTATACTGCATCATCACACTGCTAGGTATGCATTGCAACTGATACGTTGTATGCATTTGCATCAGCATGTACATACTGTTGGCGCCTGCATAATGTTTCTGACATGTGTTGTGTATGCTATGTTTGTTATGGTTTGTACTGTATACTGCAGCTCCATTCTTACAGAAAACTGTAAATGATAGCAATGCTAGCTGTGCTGATACAGCACTTGATGCAGTATTAGCATATGCAGAGTATTGTACTGATATTAATGGTATCAAATTAACAGCTGAAACAGTAGCACCTGATATCATTTCTAAAGGGTTCTCATCAAGACCTGCTGTTATAGCTAAAGCTGAATCAACATTACTCAAGTTTATGGAGGTTAGTGCATATGATAACATATATTTCCTCTGTACTGTTACTATTACTTGTATACATAGAGCGTTTTGCATTTGCATATAGTTACACTAGTTACATGAAACTGGAGTTGTTGTAGTCAAGTGTAAGCATACTAGCAAATGCTTTGAATTAATTGCAACAGTTGCTCATTCTTCAATGCGCCTTAGCCAAGTTGCACGCACATTGTATGCACACCATTTTGACATATCTTGCTATGTCTATTATGGTTACTGCTGTGATGATATAATAATGTTCGTGCTTATAATCAACAGGTTGATACTCCTGAAGTAGTAGTGCTAGCACTACTGCAAGGCTTAAATGATAGAAAACCTAAAGTACCACCTGCATGTATAGCATGTATAACAAAGGCAGCTTTTGCATTTGGTGCTACACAGTTACCTTTGAAAGAGCTAAGAAGTCATTTAAAGGGACTGCTTGAGCATAAAGATACTAATGTGCGCACAGCAGCAATGACACTAATGATTGAGCTTGTAAAGTGGATAGGAGTAGTACCATTACAAAGTGTAATTGATGGTATACGGAGTGCACAACAGAGTGAAATAACAGCAGCTACTAAAGATATCACACCTGGACAGTGTAAGCCTACTGTTTATCTCAGAAAACTCAGGTGAGACTATGTTCCAACAAAAGTTTAGTATAAAATATCAGTTTTTTTTTCACTTTATCTAACATACATGCTGAACTGCAGGCTTGTGATAGCGAGCATAACAATCAACGCTTACTTTTGCAAAGTATGACTGCTTTTGACTTAGCCATGTATATATGTGTGTGCACATTACTACTTCCGCTGCTATTTGTATGTACAATATATCATGCTGTAGGCCAAAGCCACAATCTACAGTAAGTGGTGGTAGTAGTGATACTACAACTGGTACTACTGGTAATGATACAGCTGATGAAAATACTAATGGTGCTGCTGCTTTTGATCCAAGAGATATGATAGAACCTGTTGATCTAATAGCACAACTTGCTAAAACAGAGTTCAAGGCAAAACTTGCCCTTGATAAGTGGAGTGAAAAGGTAAGGCTCAGTTCACCTTGAAGTTTCATAAACTGAGATTTGCTCTAGCATGCGTCAACTCTTGAATGTCAACTTTATTGAGTGAACACTGGCTGGTTGCATGATCCGATGGTGACAATTGTTTTGCCACTTTATATTGATCGTTTTTTGTGTGACTGTTGTGACTATATATAGGTTGAAGGTATGAAGATAGCACTTGATATAATAGGTGATATACCCAAGCTAACATCTGGTGATTATAGTGATATAGTACGAGAGATGAAAGCGTTAGGGGCGCACTCACATGTACAAGTTGTCATATCTGCATTCAAGGTAACATCGACTTACTTTACAATCAAGATGACTATTGAGTAGTGTTGAATACCATTGTCATACAGTACCACGTGATTGCATTGCTAGATACTTTTGGAACGATGATGGACACGCCATACAATATTGTCAAGCTTACTGATGCATTGTTGCAACACACTGCTTCTACCATGTGCAGATACTTGGCAAGCTAGCTGAAGGATTACGTAGTGAGTTTGGTGTGTACTCAAAAGGTGTATTCAAAGTAGTGTATGCGAAAATGTCTGATAAGAAATGTATCAAGCAAGTATGTGAAACACTTGATCAGTTATATACACACTCACTAACACTAGATGCTGTTATTGAAGATGTATGTATTGGATTAGATCCTAAAAAGACTAATGCAGCACATGCTAGAGTTGCTACACTTGGGTCAGTACTGACTGCCTCATAAATCATATATCATCATATAGCAAGAACATTACCACTGTACTTAGGTTGCTGCTGCAGCGCAACATCAAGTTGTGCATGTGTGTCTATGCATGCTGTATCGGCGCATAGTGAACAGCAGTGTAAACCTGCAACATGTTATAAGCAATTTTGTGTGATCTATTCGTATGCTGCTGCCACTAAGTATGCAATTTTCGGTGTTATGTTGTCTTGTAACAGTTGGATATCAACATGTGTAACAAACAAGACAAAGCCAGTAACAGATATGGCAATACTAACACAGTTAATGACTAGTACTGTTGCACTATTAGCTGATAGTGATCCATCTATACGAACAGCATCAGCAGATTGTGCTATCACCATTGTACTAGCAGCTAAGAGTATTACTAAGAACAATACAGGTGAATAATGACTGCAATATCTCAAGTGTACATCAACTTGTACTCATCATGCACATTGCCGAAGATCAATCTATTGCCCTAATATTGCGATGCTTGCAATCTGACTTAGTACTGCATTGGTCGTATGTGTTGAATTCATATGTGTCTGATCAGGTGGTCCAGTTAACACAATGCTACAAGAGATCAAGACGACCAACAGCAGAGCATTCAAAAAGGTGATATATATACATACACAATACAATGTTACCGCTGCAGCAATTCATATGGTATACCTGTGGGTATTCTGACTTGTGATGTATAATGCTAAGCTGCAGTCAACTGAAAGTACGTGTATTGTGCATTTGATTATTGTCACTGCTGCTACATCAGATCGATGATGCTGTGAACGCTACAACATCAACATCATCAAGTAGCTCATCAACAGCAACTGCAGCACCTATAGCAAGCGTTAACAGCAGCGACAATAGTAATGGTAGAAGTAAGAGTGTTACTAGTATCAGTAATGATGATAGTACTGATGCTACTACTAAAGCATCAGTACCAGCTACACGTAAACCAAGTGGTGGTACATCATCATTGCGTGCACGTGTTGACAGCAGTAAGAGTAGCAAATCAGGTGGCACTAAAGCATCAACTGCTACTGGTGGTGGTACTAAAAAAGGCAGTATTAGCTCCACTACTAGCACTAGTGCAGCAGCTGCAGGTATGCATAAGCATGCATACTTATCAGTGCCGAAACTGTTGCATATATCGTGCCACTAGTGCTTTGTTACATATTCGCAAAGTATAGCTATAAGCGTCCTGCGATCAGAATGCACATTCGTGTTGTACTTAATGTGATTAATTGTAGTATGTACATTGCATAATGCATTGTCTTGTGCTTACATCGTGGTTTTGTTACTGTTCTTATGCGTGCTATGAGAACATTTATAGCAGATAATGATGATGATGCTACTGTCACGCTGAATGGCGAAGAAGCGTTAGCGCAATTACAATCTGCTAATGTTGATGAGTTTGACAGGTACAAACCTCATATCGCATAGCATACAGGCACACATTATAGAGCATACAGGTTCAAATGATTGTACGTGTACTTATTTTTTCTGTCTCACGCAAGAGCACAACTTTGCATCACAATGGCCATATCAACCATATTAAGCAAAACTAACAGCAGCGAATAATCACATTGTGCTGTCTGTCTGTCTGTTGCCCTATAACAGTATTGTATCAGGACTGCAGAGCAGTAAATGGTTAGATAAAAAAGCTGCTCTTGATACATTAGCTACAGCTATTACTACTACACCTACTATTGCTGCTAACAACTTTGCAGCTGTGATTGTGTTCTTACAAGAGAACACTAAGAACTTTAAAGATGCAAATGTTAATGTAGTTAAAGGTGCTATTGATGTAGTAACATCACTAATCACAGCAGCTGATACAGCCCCTATTGATAAACCAGCAATTGGTAGTGTACTTAGTGTAGTTATTGATAAGATTGGTGATCGTAAGCTACGTGATAGTATATTTGCACTACTAACTGCCACTGCTGAAGCTACAGGTATATGTTGCTGCGTGTTACACTTTCAACATATATCTAGTCTTGCGTACTCTACTCATACACTGTTTTGCGAAATTCTATACAGTGACTCATGCAGCAGTGATGCACATATGATTTTTCTCACTTGCCTTTGTTAGTATTGCATATCTTGCTTCTTAACATTGCATTTACACCTCTGTGTTGTATCATTTACAGGTCCAGTATTTGTAGTGCGACGTGTGTGTAAGTATATATCAAGTATCAAAGCACCAGGTCCTCATACAGAAGCACTCACATGGCTTGCACAGACTGTTAATGAGGTAACTTCATCAACACATATAGCATGCTATGTTATACTATGCACATCAAACAGTAGTCAGTAACCGCACTGAACCACCACCATGCATTACGCGGATGTAGTGTTATTTGATCGCGCCGTTAAAGTGTTGCATATAGCTTATTTCTATGTCTATACTCTAACATATCATCATACAAAAAACACAGTTTGGAGCATCAGTAATGCCAGTACAAGCACTGTGTTCATTCACTGTAGCAGAACTTGATAATGGTAATGTGAAAGTGCGTGGTAGTGCTATTGAGTTGTTAGGATGTTGTTATAAACAGCTGGGACCACCATTCAAAGGACTATTACCAGATGATATCAAAGCAGCATCACGTACACTTGTTGAAGCGCAGTTTGATAAAGTTGGGTATGATGCTACTGCTGCTAAACAACAGGTTGGTACTACTTGTAATGCATTATACTGATTCATACTGGTATAATGCTCTTTGTACTGTGATTATCATGTCAACTCTTTAAACTTAACATCTTGTGTGACACTACAGCAACTATAACAGTGTTACATGACTGTGTCTATTATGGTCAAACTGAATACACTGCACTGTAACTGATATCATCTATGACGTTCTTGACACGCCCAAAATGCAATACATACATGCGTTAACTGACAAACTGATGTCTTTTGATTCCATGTGATACATAATACAGGCAACACGTAAAGTAAAAGGTGTTGAAGCTAATGCTGCTAGTTTATCAAGCAGCAGTAGTGGTGGTGGGCTACCACGTGCATCATTTGCTACACTGCTTTCAAAAGAATGTTTAACATTAATGGCTGTAACTGAAGGACGTGAATCATGGAAAGGACGTAAAGCTGCTATTGAAGATATTACAGCAGCATGTGATAAATCAGGGCACTACATTGAAGCTAACAAAGCCAGTGGCGATGTTATTAAAGCACTCAAAGCTAGGTATGTAGCGTGTACTTCTAAATATGTCTTGAGTGATTGTATTTGATGCCTTGCACTTATAATCGTGTAATATGATCTGATGAATGATTTGTTTGTAGTACAGTTGCTGAAACTGTTATATGCTATGATGCTGCTTGCAATGCATGTAAAAGATAACAATCTAACACACTTAACTATTGCATAAAACACTTTGCTATTATGACATAATCGTTTCGTTAAATATAGATTGGGTGATTCACAGTCAAATTTGAAACCAATGGCAGCAGCAGCAATAGCAGATGTTATGATAAGCATTAATGAAGAAGTTGCACCAAGATATATCAAAGCATTCTGTGAACAGCTTGTTGCTGGTACAGCTGATAACAAGTAAGTAGTAACCAACATTGATCGTTCTCGTATAGAGTATTGTGTGCGCCTATGTATGTGCCAATACATGATGGCCTTGCATATGTCCACATTGACTCCTATTACATATAGCTACACATATGCACCTCAACATCTATGTTATAGTAGCGCTGCAACTTATCACTCTGTCGCTATACTACTGTACTTTTTGCAATACCACCTATGTATAAACAGGAAACTGATGCGTGATGCAGCATTGGCATCATTAGAGAAGATTGTCACGCGTGGTGTTACAGATGTTACACATGCTGTATCATTTGAAGCATTTGTACCAAGTATTGCTACTGCATTACTAAACTCAGTTGGACGAACTGAGCTACTACAGTTTACTAACAAGTAAGTGAACTTGTGTGCTTGCAGTACATCGTACACAGCACTATACAACCCATAGATCGACAAAGCTTCGCAATTTGCATTTGCTGATCTGTTGCAATGTTACATTGTAAGCATGCCGGATAGCAGTGAATGTTAGCTGATGCTTGTACATGCGTATTGACTGCTGGTCGCTATTACTCACGCTATATCTTTCATGTTATGTCTCGACACTGTTTATACCGCACACCTTCTACAGGCATGTACCAAGTTTATCAGGTTGCGAGCTAGCATCATGTTTAGTTAATCCACTACTAATGTGTATGCAAGATAAAACAGCACTTACTAGACAATGTGCGCTGGATTGCTTGATATCACTTGTTAGTACTGGCAGTGCTACTGTACAACAAGTCAAGGTACTTGAACAGCCTATACTTGTTACGAATATATACTGCAAGTACTACAGTATTGAAAGGCATCATGCAATACGCATAATGCCATTTTGCTGGACGAGTGTGTGTGTGTGTGTTATCTGATGTGTATTACATTGTTATTGTCGCCGTTATCTCATAAACAGAACGGTACACGTGATTTCCAACCAGCAACAGTACTACAGCTGAAACCATCATTACAGAGGATATATGATGCTGCACGTACAGCTAGTACTACTACTGCTACTGCTACTGCAACTGATACAGCGAAAACAGATACTGATGCTGCTGCTACCACTGCTGTTGATTTGAGCAGTGCTGCAAGTGATAGTACTACTACTGCCACTGCTACAAAAGACACAGCAGCAGCAAGTGCTAGCAGTAGTAGTGTACTACCAACAATACGTAAGCCATCAGCAACATCATCAACACTAACTAAGCGTAGTGGTGCTACTAGTAGTACTGGCATGCATCATAGAGCAAACAGCAGTAAATCGTCTACAGCAGCAGCTGCAGCAGCATCAACAGTACCAGTTACAGCAAGTACAACAAGTGGTGGAAGAGCAACTTCAAGTGTTTGCAGTTCTCATGATGAAACGGCTGATGATACAACTGTGCTAATGACACGTAATAGTGGTAAAGCAAAGCGTGCTGATGCAGATAAACGGTCAAAATGGACAGTACAGCTATCATTAGAAGATCAACGTGATCGTGATGCACTAATAGAATCATTAAAATCACAATGGTCACCACATTTGAACAGTAATGCAGTACAGAAGTTGTTTCCAACTGTAAGATCTGGCAGTATGGAGTGTGGTCTTGATGGTGCTATCATGTTAAGTGAACAGTTGATACATAGCTGTACTGAAGCATATGTTGATTGCAGTGACTTAGTGCTAAAGTGGATAACACTAAGACTAACAGAAAAAGAGAATGTAGCTGCATTAGCTAAACTATTTGAGCTGCTTGATGCTACACTCAAACTGGTAAGCTATAACTTATATACATATGTTTGTACGTAATCAGCTTCTGTTCATTATCATATTGGCTTACACATATACTGCAATTGAAGTTTAATAGTGCTGCAACTGTCCTTTGTTAACTTTTGTGCTTACTTGCCTATATATATGCTGTGACACATGATAACAGTTGATACAGCAGAAGTATGAGCTAACTGATTATGAAGCTGATATACTATTGCCTACACTACTTGATAAAAGTGGTCAAACTAAAGAGAGATTCAAGAAGTCAGTCAGAGATATACTACAACTGATAACAACAGATTCACTCTATTCACATGCTAAGTATATCACAGCATTGCTTGATACTGCTACTATGACTAAAAACAACAAGTCTAAAGTTGTCTGCTTAGAAGAGGTAAGTTGACTAATAGTAACATAACACAGTTACATGTACTGCTGTTTGTGTGTTTGTGTAATATGTACGTTGCTAGTAGTTCTTGTGCGGTGTGACGCATTACGCTATAAAACTTATCATTGTTATGAGTACTGTAAGAATGCCTATCTTACTGCAGTATCTCATCTACTTCTTTTATACACATATGATGCCTTGTACTATGCTGATCACAACAGGCGGCACGTGTGGTTACTGCGCATGGTGTTACAGTATTGGGGCGTAAAGGATTGATGCAACTACCTAAGTTCATTGAAGGGCGCGATTTTAGCGATACTACATCACGATCTGTTGCACTTGAAGCTATTGCTAATGCATGTATCTCACTTGACAAAGGCATACCAGCTATACATAAGGTAAACACACTACAATTCACTACACTTGCTGCCTTGCAACTGTTGTTATAGCAACGCACTGACTGCTATAGTCATAAGTTGAAGGCTGGTCGTATCTATTAACACAAGTATACACTCTGCGTGTATATCTTTGACATTAACAGCACATTGGTCCAGTATCAGATAAAGTAAAAGATATGATTGATGATCGTATCAAAGCTAAGATGAAGCAGCTGAAACTAGCATCTGGTGATACTACTACTACTGATAGTGCAACAGCAACAACAGCTACTAGTAATGATACTGCTACTGCTGGCACAACTAGTGGTATACAACAATCACCAGCTAAAGCAATATCACTAGGTTTAAAAGGTGGTAAGGGTACTATGACTATGCTTAGTGGTAGTGGACTACAGTCAAGACTAATGCAGCCAACAGCTGTCAGTGTTAGCAGTATTAGTGGTGTTACAGTTGGTGCTAATGGTAGATTGACATCATCAGCTACAAAAGACATCAATGAGGTGAACATTAGCAAACACATATTCCTCCAACAACATATACTACTGACGGCTATGCACTGCTGCAGATGTTAACATGGATAGCATTATACGTACGCTTTGATCTGTACTCGCTGACACCTTGTACATGTCTCACTGTATTCTTACATGCGTTCTCATATTGTACCTCTGTTACAGATAGCATCACTTGATATAACAATGGATATGACTGATAGACGTGCTAGTTTGAGTCAGTTAACATTCAGTTTAAGCGAGCTTGGCACACAGTTGAATGCATTACCAGATCGTACTAGTATTGGTGGCAGTGGTCATAATACTCTTGCTACTACTACTAGTGGTGCTGTAGGATATGGTGACTTTCATTTTAATGATAGTGATACTGGGTAAGTGACTACGAACGTGATGCATACATACATAAGGCATTCATCACAACTATAGGGTACATGTGTGTGTATATGCACTTACATCCTTGGCATATACTGTGCTGTTGCTATGTTGGAATAGTCGCAACGACGCTAGCCGCTCGCATGCTTAATGCTAATGCTTACTGAATCTTTTCAATATGCTGTGTGCTGTATGTCATGTACGTGTTACTGTATAAAGACCATTTGTATTTGATGATGCTAAAGTACAGATAGTGTTATCACCATATGCTACACATAACTCAAGTCATCATCATTTCAATGCTCTTACATACAACGATGGCATTGATGGCAGTAACAACAACAACGCAACTACTACTACAGCTGCATCAAATGTAGTTGTAACTCCACAGTATGCAGCATACAGTTTGTCAAAAACTGATATTGCTATGGTCAGCAAACTTGCTAAAATTAGTGAGTTATTAGCTGTCAAGCACTTGATAGATGAGAGTGACATAGAGTTTCTGGATGCACGAGATGTGATCACAGCTACATTTACTATAGCTAATGAACGTAATGCTGATGTACAGCAGCAAGAGATGACAATAGCTAGTAGTATACACATGCATAGAATACTCAAAACACTAATAAAGTGTCTTGATTATTCACTAGTGTGTGGCAAGGTCAGTACTAACAGCATGTCACTTTACACAATTGTTTCTCGTACTTATCTCGCATATTGTGTACAACACGTACGCCCGAATGCGACACTTCATCTAGGTTGCATTTCGTCTGTGATTGCGATGAGTGTATGTATAATAGCTAAACACACTACTATTTATGTATACGTGTGTGCTTGTACTAATAGGGTGATGCTGAAAACAGTAGTGACAGTAAAGGACAAGTACTTACTACACTATTAAGCATAGTCTTAACTGCATTAATGCTATTTGCAAGGCAAATGCCACAAGTCTTTATACAAAGCTACCTCATGTATCCTGATTGCTTAATTGATTTATTCAAGAGTGCATCAATAGCACAGCATACACTACGACCACACAGAGAACCTACACCAACTACAATCAGTAGTAGTGGTGTAAGTGACAGTACAAGTGTAGTGAGCAGGATTGCTGATGCTATGGGACAGTTAGTATTAGGTAATGTCATTTCGGTATATTCACACCATGTATATATGTGTACATGTACAAATACTGTACTGCTATAATCAGTATAGTGTAAGCTTCCGATTCTGGTAATTGTGTGGAGTATGATCGACAATTCACTGTCGATCTGTGTCAAAGTTGTCAGTAAGTTTCAATTGCTTTTTGGTTGTTAGCATTGCAATAGAAGTATGTTTTCCCGCCCGTGTCTCTCTGATGTTAGTTTCAGTTATAATATGTTTATCAACCAGCTCATCATATCACTCCATGCGTTGTCTGTATCACACATATACTTTCATTATGATCACTACACTAACAGCTGCTGGTGCTGCTAATAGTAGTTTGGTCATATCAGCTGTTATAGATCTGTTTACTAACAATTATAGTAATGGCAAACCAACAGCTAATAGTGTATCACAGCATGTACTTAAAAACTATACTAAAGTGCTCATCAAAGTCATCAACAAAGAGAGAAAGAATAAGTTCAAGTAAGTGCACTTAACACCCATCATTCATCTTTGTATAGCTTGTGCATCGTGTATACAATCTGTCTTGCATTGCATTGTGTCATATCATTTCGAAAAGCGTACAATTGCTTAAACTCACGTTTTCACCATTGTGTTGTTATACTTCTCTACAGTGGTGTGGATCTGAGAATGATAGTGCCATATATACATAAGTTCTACAGTACCAATGTAATGACTACTGATGAACAAACAGCTGTTGATGATGCAGTCAGTGATACAAGATTGTGTAGTAACTACGACACTGTTGACAACAACAACAACAACAGTAGCAGTAACAATGTATTGAATGAATCGCTCACATCATCATCAACACATGGTAGCAGTAATGGTACATGTCAAGCAGTACTAGTAGTAACAGCACTATGGGAAGCATTATCACAGTGTATACCACGTGATATTATGCAGTGTGTGTTTACTACTACTGGTATTCATCATGATTCAGTACTAGTACAAGCATGGCAAACACATACTACTACTACTAGTGGTAGTGATTACACATCTACTAATGACAGCAACACATCAGGTATCCATTGTGTTCACATATAGTTTATCGTGCTTTATGTATTGCAATCAGTTCATTTGACATATGCACACACACATGACATTGCAAAGATGCTAATAGCGAGCCTCTCTTTGTATGTTCTTCGCTCTACACATGCAAATATAGCAGATGTGAAGGTAGCATGTGAGTGCATAGAGGAATATGATATACAAGGCAGCCTACTTAAAGATCTATTCATAGCTGCTATTGAAGACGACAGCAGTGTTCGTGCAACTGTACCAGTGCAAGAACTCAATGTAAGTCATACAGCATACCTCATATACACACGCAGTACTTTGAATGCACTGCACCGTTGCTATCCATATCTTTAGCAACAGTATACTGGATACATTGATGGCGATAGCGATCGCTATGGCATTGCTAACTTTGCCGCTATATACTGTGCTATCCTACACAACACAAGCAGGCGCTGTTCAAGTACTATGATGTACATGGTGATGCTGTGTTAGCATGTAGACTACAGCATGTTAGTCCTACATTTAGAGACTATGTTACTGAGCAACTACAGCTGTATAAGAACGCTACTACACCAACAGATAGCAGTACAGCAGCAGCAGCAGCAGTAACAAGTGATGCAGCTGCTAATCGTAGAACAGCATTAATGTCTAGGTTAGCATTAGAAGGAAGTAATAGTATGAACAGAAGTAATGGCGACATGACCGCAACTGCAACATCGCCTTATAAACTGGCACAGCAACTTGCTGATGCATCATCACAGTACAGACAGTCAGAAGTTGTGTCAAGTTTCAGTGGTAGCAGCAGTGACCTGACTGCTGCTGCTGTTGCTGCACATACAGCAGCTACTACTGTTAGTGCTACTAGTGCTACTACTGCTGGTATGTCTGAGCCATCACAATTATCTGATATCAAGAGTAGATTACAACGCTACCAGAAACCACTTGCTCACATTGATGGTAACACAACTGCAGCAGCAGCAGGAGAAGCATCGCAGCATCAAACAACAGCAGCAGCAGCAGCAGCGCCAAAACAACAGCAGCAGCAACAAGCACCGGTAGCATCAACAGCAGCAACACTCAAGGAAAGATTAGCTAGACTCACTAAAGCTAAAACTGTACTCTAGAGATATGAGATCCTGCAAGGGCAAATATTGCTGTTAGTACACGGCACTCAAGCTGTTACTGTGCATGAGTGAATGTGCCAACGTTGTTCAAGTCCTGACTGATTTGGACTCAGTCTAGAATAAAACACCTACACACAAAGCAGCGACAGCAGCAGTAGCAGCAGTAGCATAGTGTACGCGTGAAGCATAGATACAGTGCATGTTTGCTGGTATTCAGGAATGTACATGCACCGCACTTAGAGTGTTTACGAGGCATACATATGTGGCACACTTATCTTGCATTGTATTGCTCTCAGCGCTAACATTGATGATATATCATATTTTTGATCGCAAATGCTTGCAATCAGCAGCAAGAACCATATTACACAGCATACGGCAAACCAACAAACGAACAGAAACAGATATATATCTCAACAGTAATGCTCGCTCTGTAATGAGGCATGTATGCGCTATATATTTCATGATCGTACTATCATCACAACTGGCGCTTATTTGCTATTGTCTGTGATCGTGGCGCTTAGCTTTCAGTATGAATGTAACGCTGGCTGCGCTGCCTACCACTATTGTACTCACTATTAGGAAGGCAACTAGATCGATAAAAGCTGCGAGTTCTACTGTGTGTGTGTCTCGTGTATCGACCAACTTTTGCACACTATCACTGCTATCAGATAACACCTTTGTGCATATGCTGTCTGTGGTTACTTCCTTTGTGTACACTCGCTGCCGCTATATCTGCTCTACAGCAGTGAGTTCATTCTCTTGTCCACAATATTGCTGCATAGCTTTGCTGCACAGCTTCGTGTTGCATGTTATAAGTGTGATCAGGACGTTGATATCGCTGCTAGTTCTGATACCCTGCTGCTACTGATACTATTGCGATGTACTGCAGCCATTGATAATCGCTGCATAGTGTGCCACTGTTGTACCTGCTTTCATTGCTGTACATCGTGATTGCTCTTTGCACTCAAGAGCACTCATAACAACAAGTCATGCTCGATCAGACTATCAACACTTGATATTGCAACTCCAAATACCTCTCAGCGCCACCTTGAAGCCCCAGGCTTGCTTACTGCACACTTAAAGGTCGTACGTGTGGCAGCTTGCCCTGCTAGGTGCGCGAGTTGCTGCTGCTGCTACATGGCTCGCGCCCTAGCAACACTTTGCTTCTTATGTAAACCGGATAATATGAATGCAGAAGCTT
>AXNI01018067.1:0-10395 GCA_000498555.1 Heterococcus sp. DN1 | reverse complement strand
CAGACTGTTTACTGGTAGCGTGAGAGCGCTAGGGCCGTTGCCTGCGAGCACTGTAGCGGGCTGCAAGAGCATGAGCAGCACTGACAGCCTACTGCAGGCAATTGCTACACAGCTGATACTGTGTGCGCAGACGCTGCTGTGCTTCCCTCAATCGACAAACTACTGCTCACTCAGCTTGGCTGCTGCTGTGCTTTGCGTGACAGTCCTACTGGCTGACAGCGTTTCTATAGAAGCTCGAGTACTTTCTGAGATGACCGTTGCCTATGTGTACGGTGCTGTAGACCAGTACTTACACTGCGCTGAATCTGTGCAAGGCAACAGCGTTGTCAGAGATACTATTAGTAAGCAACAACAGCATGCTGAACCGCTCATTCCAGATGTATCCAGTCTAAGAGAGCAAGGGCTGCCGCTGCAATTACAGCATGATATAGAGCAGGAGTATGCCAGACCAGATATATCACAGCGTAGACAACGGCTATCTGCTATCCTACTGAAGAATGGCCACTGCTGGACAGATGTGCAGGCGTATAGCAATAGCTCATGAAGCTGTGATCTTCATGTTATCCTCATGTCAACAATACATGTAGCTGATCGGTGCTAGTGAGTGGCTGGCTAGAGTCTGTACACAGTCATGTACAATTGCCAAAAAGGTGCTCCAGTAGCTGTGATAGAGCTCGACATGAGTGATCAAGGCCAGGCCGCTGAGACTTATAAACAGGGGGGGGCTGTACATTGCGACGTAACAACCATTCTCTTTGCTTGTCGCTGCGCTGGCGCACTGCTGCGCTGCTGCACTAGCTACTGCTTTAAAGCTGCTGCTCGATAAAAGGCCTCCTGCCGGGTTGCAAGACCCCCATGAAACCGTAGCTTGACACTTCAGCTGGAGCAGCATCAGAGGGTGGGTGCTTGAGGTGAGCACTGTAACTAGCAGCACAGTTGATGTTGATAGCATCGCAGCAGGTTTTGCAATGCACAGATAGACTATTTCTGAAGATTGCGACTCTTTGCAGAGCTAGACACAGCAGCACTGCAGCGTTCCTTGCTAAACCCTAGCTGTCCAATACTAGCTTGCAAGCCCCAACTTCATTTGCTGCAGCTACAAACTGGTTGTGGCAAGTGTTACTTGTGAAAGCAGTTCACAAGATATCGCAGAGATCCTTGCAGCACTCTCGTCAACTGCAGTAAGGCTGCGTTATTGGAACATCAATGCACTCGATCGATGCTGCTTAGACTCTGACAGCTGCTGCCACCTCGCGCACTTTAATACATGAACTAATCAGAGCAGGTTGCAGCGCAATGAGTTCATCTCATGGATACTTGCTGGTGACAGTGCCACATGGAGGGCAGCCAGCAGATAGCTCATTTCATAAGCTAAAGGATGGCCTCACAGGCCTTGCTGAAGTCTACAAGTAAGTACAGCAGCAGCAAACAGCTTGCAAATAATTGCTAGCTACAGCTTACAGCAGACCCTCATGAAATGTGTAAGCGAAATTGCAGCAATCTAGCAGGAGCAATCTAGCATAGAAGTGTGCATATAGTTAGATCGGTTGCCAGCAGGCTTGTAGCAGCACAATGCTGTAAGTTCGTTGAAAAGCCTGTGACTGAGATACTGCAAGTAATGCATAAGAGCTGACACTGCTCTCTGCTATGGTGGTGTTAATGTTGATGTTTACTTTTGATTGAATTGTGGCTTTTGCTCTACGTAGGATTGAGCTGCCAACAGGGCTAATCGTAGGCACACTAGACAGCTTGATGTCACTCAGCGATGAGCTAGTGCGAGTAGATAGTCTTGTTGAAAATGTTGTCAGAAAGGTCAGTAAAACATAGCAACAGCATAGCATAATGCTTTTTATGTTGCGTTATTGCGCTGCCAATTAGCGTATGTTAGCGTGTGTTTGTGCTTGCATCAAGCACACTCCATAACAACAAGAGCACGCCAGCACAATATGTGACGATGCTTTACACTTTCCTACACTGCAGTTGACTGTCAACTCTCACACGCTACTGCTCACTCATTGCTGCCATGTAGCTAAGCAATGCGTGTATGCTTTACTGATGCATTGTGTATGATACTTGACTGAGTAGATTGAGAAGCAGTATGGTGATATAGCAGGTAAAGATGGAGAGGTTCTTCGTGTAGGAGCATTAGCACCTGATCGTTATATCCGTCAGTTTGAGTGGGACCATGCTAAGTATGCTATTAGACAGCCACTACCTACACTTGTAGCCCACATACAAGCGGTAAGCACAATGGAATGACCGCACGCATATCACATATAGACACATCGATTTTGTCACTGTAGTTGCACGTGCGTTTACGTATCCACGTAGCGCTCCTGGTGTGTAACAGCACACGCTGTTATGAGTTTTTTACGCATCAGTGCAATGGCCATCGCTGTACTAGGAGCCTTGCTCATTGTTAGTACTGCTGCGTTTACATTGCACAGGGCGTTGGCAAGATAGAGGAGGAGCTGCGTACAATGGCATCAGAATACAATGAAAAGGTATTTGCTAATTGTTCTTACAACAACTTGCTGTGCAGCTACAGTTATATGTATCATTGTGTAGCAGCTTGCTATCAGTCTATAGTATACTACGTGAGGTGCTACTCTGTTCCTGAGTCAATTAGTCGACTGCTGCAATCGCTGTCACGTTCGATAGTTCAACAATGCAGTGTGGTCAAGTCTTCAGTATGTTGTATACTTGCTTACAGCAGTGCGAGCATACTTTCGGCAATCCACCTGGAATCAGCTCCAAAAACTGCAGTGCACCTTACTGCTGCGCTACTATGCTGCAATGCTGTTGTGTGTGTAATGTATGTAAACACTGCAGTCACAAGCAGTGCAAGCTCTGAAGCGTAAGAAGGGTAACAACCTTATGACTGCTGACCTCAGTGAAGTGCTCACAGAAGGTATATCATTATTATTCTTTCGTACAAAGTGATACGCCTAATTGAAACGTTTGTATTTGTAATGCCATGCACATCGAAAAACAGCTTTAGTGGTCGTTGGCTAAACGTATCAGTTAAAACGCCATGCATGTGCAATGCTGGGGCCGTCACGCGAGCTCATATGCAATGCTGCAGTAAGCTGCACCAAAGTTATTTGCAATATGAAGTAGTAATGCATTGTAGTAGTGCAGTGCTTCATATGACAAATTTGTACACGCAATGCTGATCTCATGAAATGCTGTGCTATTGCACTGTGTTCTCTTGTGCTATTGTGCTACTGCATCTAATAGAGAAAGTGCGTAACATTCAGTTCCACGACACTGAGCACCTTGTCACACTAGTTGTTGTGGTCAACAAGACACAGGTAGGCAGCGCACACACTGCACTAACTGACGAAATAACCGTTACTGGCAGTTACAAAGATTTGCGGCTTATGTTGCTGCAGTAACGCCAATTGCGCAAGTGTTGCGAGTTTTGCAATGTACTGCACTAGGCACATCTCGGAGCAACAATTTTGTGTTATGCATGATCGTCTTTAGAAGTGTATACGCGTTGTTGACCAGTATCATACGTCTATTGTAGCAACTGCACAGCTGCAGCACAGTTTGTGTTACGTGGGGCTGACGTCTCGTTGCTATTGTGCTCTATCTGGTGTACATATGTGCTGTGCTGTTGTGCCAACACTGTGTATAATCGCAGGAGCAGCAGTGGTTAGAGAGCTATGCAAGTATTGGACAAGACATAGCAGCCCTAGGTAGCCCTGATTGGTCAGCACCATCTAACAGAGCTAAACTTGGTACCCTTGATGGACAGCATGGCCCTGAGGTATATATACATATCTATCTATATACATCTATATATGTATATATATATATATATATATATATATATACATAGCAACATCTACACATACTGTGGCTATTTGTAGCTTAGTAGTGCAATGCAAGCTGTACTCACACTAGTGAATGATATTCTAGTGTGTTTGTACTAGCAGCAGTGGGCTTGGGGGCATCTGTGAACAAACTGACAATGCCAAATGGTAGCAATGTATGCTGTAACTGACCAGCACTACTCTTCGTTGTGTGTATACGCATCTTGTATGTACAAACAGTTTACAAGACGTTCTCAAGCAAAGGGTAGTCCTGTTGTACCTGGCAGCTCTGTTAAGGTAAAACTGCAACTACTTGAACTAATACATGATCAAGTTGTAATGGTGACATCTGCTGCAGTTCGCAAAGATGTGATCAAACGAGCCAATCTGCACTTAGCTCCCTAATGTTCGTAACAACAGCTGCTGCAGTTCAGGTAGCTTTGGTGCGACCTTTCTTGTACTTAGCATTCAAATACGCGAATCTATGTGTACTGACTATTGATATTGGCGCACAACAGATAGTAGAGGAAGGTGAATGGTGTCTATATACTGTTACTATACTCAAAGGCCAGTACCAAGCTGGATTCTATGATGGTGAACAGGTCCGTAATAATGCAGATAGTATACACACATAAGAGTTGTATAATCTGAAAGAAGAGTATAAAAATGAGCATTTTTTGTGTTGCAGTGTGTGGTTTCTATATCGATGTTAACACGCTGACAACTCTGCTCTGCTACTGCTAACTCTTACTGAATGTTGCTGTACTACATGACAGTTCCAACCTGGCATGCAAGTGGACTATGTTGACTGCTTCAAGAAAGCAGCAAAGGAGAAGAGATTCACTGCTAGGTATAGCGTATAGACCATACATTTACGCATACTATGATATATCCTTCGATAGTGCTTACGTCCTCATACTTCATGAAGTGTACTGTACTCACTATTGTATAGGCAAGATGTGGCAACAAGGTATGTCCGCGGTTCGCACACATTCGTCAGGTGTATGTACATTGACCAGTTGCGAAGTTGTAAGATTCACTCGGTAGTGACACCACAACGAGCAGGTGTGCTAATGTCTAGTACGTTCAAACATGTGCCATACTTGGTGTTACATCACTAATGATAATGACAGAGAGTTCAAGTTTGATCCAGAGCGGTTAGGTGAGATTGAGCGCGAAGCTGGACAGTTGAAAGTTGAATCACAACGGCAACACACAGGTATTTGTTATACTACTACTATACCTTAGCAACAGCACTGCTATTATGGCTTGCAGCAGCAGTTGCAACAAGTACTAGTAGAGCTGCTGTAGTGACACTAGATGTCAAATTTGCTGCTATTGCAGTATACAAAGATAGCATTATGCTATTGCTTATTGCAAAGCTCATGCACAATGATGTACTCATCACCCATTTAGGCCTCATATTAGTACTAAAAGCTAGTGTGTAGCAGCTAATTGTGGCATACAATGTGCCCGGGCATACTTTATCCTTACAATTCTCTCCGTTGATGCTATTTCTATGTGTTCACAACAGCTCTGATCAGATGGTGCAAGGCCCACTTTGGTGAAGCTATGGTAAGTCACTCTTTATATCTTCAATTACTTGAGAATTTATGTGTCGATGCACAACATGGAATCTCTGATTACATGAGACTATGCAATGTAGCGTAATGCACCAGAAACCACTGCTTCTACAATGTTTGCTGCTGTTGACGTGTGATTGAAGTGTCAAGCGCTAGGGCTGCGGTGGTATAGCTATGTGGCACCTTGTACTACTGTATGCATCGAAAAGTAGCGTACGCAGCTTTTTGCTGACACACCTCAATGCAGCATCTTGTACTAACCATTGCTATCGTGTTTTGTCTATGCCGTGTCTGTATTCTCAGGCTGCTTGGATTCACATCAAGTTGATACGCGGCTTTGTTGAGAGTGTACTAAGATATGGCCTACCTATTGACTTTAGTACATACTTGGTTGATCCTGTCAAGGGCAAGGTAATTGCTGTACATTACTATTCAAATACAATGTACGAGTAATATGCAGATCACACATGACGTTTTAGTATTAAGGTAGTATCTGCTGTGTACAAAGCTGTGTCGCGATAGCCTTCGTGAGCCCTTAGCATAGCCCTGTAGTGATTGATGGACGTACAAACTTGCTGATTGTGCGCTCACGGTCAGTATGCAGCTCCATCGGTTGTGATGCACTACACATATGGACAAATGTGCACACGAAGTATATGTGTGTTCGCGCAACTGTTCGATGAAGCTCACACTTTCTGTCTTGTCTTTGTTTCATGCTGCCACTACATTACACTGCATTACACTGCTAAATATACAGGATGCTACAATACTGAAAGCACTAGATGAGATGTATGCTACTGTATCATCACTTGGGCCACAGCATGATCAAGATGAAGAAAAAGAAAAGGTCTGTCAAACAACACATGCACATACCAACATCCAACTTACTCAGTGCTTTTAGTATAGCTGGATTAGTAGTTATAGCCAGCAATAACAAATAGCGACTGCGCAAGCTGAAGGCAATATGCTAGTGGTCATAGCAGCAATGCTGGATTGCGAGCACAAGTTGTATGGCTTGCTGATGTTGTGCATGTGCATGCATGTGCACGTTGCCTCGGCAGCTGTTGCTGCGACAACACGCTGTCGCAAAAGTTGTGCCACTGCTCTATGCGAGAAGTACTAACAATGTGTTCTGATGTATATGCATACTTGATGTGCACATGCAATACAACAGGAAGACTACCATGCCTATGTATGCAATGCATTCGCTCTTATGAGCGTGTGAGTGACTGCGTAGCATGCACCAGCAACAAGCAGCAGTAGCAACAGCAGCAATAGTGGCAGCATCAACAAATTAGCATGTTACCATGCATACACGCTGCGAAGCAATCATTGCGCACTGTGCAATGCTACAGTGCTTGACTGTGCGTTGTACTGTGCGGGCATAGCATGTTCGTGCGAGTAAGTAGTAGTGTGCAGTAAGCGGCAATGTGTGGATGATAACAGAAGTGGTCAAAACTGTATCAGTGTGTGTTCTTTGTGTACAAGTAGTGCTGTACGCAACTGATCGTCAGAGCAAATATAGGCTATACTTTGTTGTTCTGACACGCAATTCTAGCCATTTTCTGTGCGCATTGTTGACTTGTGCTTGCTGTGTATCGCATGAATACGTGCAGCTATTGCAATCTTACACACGGTGTGACACAAGGGCAGTAGACGATAAACACAACAAGTAGATTTGATATTCATTTGATCTCATTGTGTATTGTGTCCTGAAGCTTAACAACAGTCAGTCCGACACACACAAGATTTCTGTTTGTGTATGACTTAATACGATGCTGTTTCTATATGCTATGTAGCAGTGTCTGCAGTAGCATGTGTAGGTACCACAACTGCTTGCGCAACAGCTATGACTATGCATATAGCACTGTAGCACTGTGTGTAAACCGCTGTACACACGCCCGTTGTACTTGTTTCTGTGTTTGTTTGTGTGCTTGTGTGCTGTGTTTGTTTGTGTGTGCTCGTATGTTTTTTAGCGCTGCTATTGCATCAGCGTGATGTCTGTAAGCACCTTGTGCCTGCTGTATTTGCACATGCAACACACTGCGTGTGTGTGCAACAATGTTTCTGCTTTCAACTGCTCCTTGTTCATTGCATCAACTGCATCTAGCACGCTTTGTTGTGCGTGCCAGTGCACGTGTGTCATAGTCACTTGTTGGGAATGTGCTGCTGTTGTCTACATCAACTGCAGGCGTGTATGCATTGCTGCTACTGCCTCCACCACGCTTAGCCGAGCGCTCGCTTTTGACGACTGCTACTGTTGGCTGCTTCTGTGGCGATTGCTCTGCTGCTGCTGCTGCTGGTGGTGGTGCTGTTGCTGCTGCATCAGCATTGCTGGTACTGCTACTGCTGCTGTTGTTAGATGCATCAGCCATTGGTGCTGTTTCTGCCTTCACTGGCACATCATCTATGTCCATAGCATCACACTCTTGCTTAACACTCCTACTAGGAGCGTTACTGTCACTGCTACCTTGTGCTGCACCGCCTGGTGTGCCAACAGCTGCGCCATCACCATCATTACTATCATCATCATCATCATCAGCAGTAGCAGTAGCAGTAGCAGCAGCAGCAGCAGCAGCAGCAGCAGTAGCAGCGTTATCTGCACTGCTACTGCTATCTGCTATGAGTGGTACAGCTGAGTGACCTGCCACTTCCATCTGCCATGGTGGCAGTATGTCATTATCTCTAATGATCATATGCTGCTCTGCTGTGAGAAGCTGTGTGCTGCTGACAGGTGTCTGTTGCTCTACATCACTCATATCATCCATTTCTGCATCACTTGGCTGATCTACAGCTGCTGCGGCGGCTGCAGTAGGCTCTGTGAGCGCTGACTGCAGTTCACCACTAGCAGCAGCAGCATCACTTCTATCAGCTGCAGCAGCATCAGCAGCTTCAGCGCTAGCACCAGCAGCAGCTGCAGTGTTCCTGCTATCAGCTGCAGCACTAGCAGCAGCAGCAGCAGCAGCAGCAGCAGCTACATCATCAGTTGCTGCAGTAGCTGCAGTTGATGTGTCTTGCAGCTCAGTGTCACCCTCATTACCATCTGTTGGTGCATCAGTTACTGCTATACTGTCAACTGCTGCATGCTGTGCTGTACTGTTGCTACTGTCTGCAGTGTCAGCTGCATCATCAAGTGTGTCATCATGCTGCTCATCATGTTCAACTACACTGCTATCATCGTTAGCAATAGCATCAGTAGCAGCAGCAGTAGTAGTATCATCATTGCTCTTCTTAGCCTCTTCTGCCTTCTTCAAACTCTTGTTGTACTTTTTGTGGAAGCTGTTACAGCACAAGTCAAACAAAAACACATCAGTCATGCAGGCTACGGTGAGCGCACAGCATATCATCAACAGCTGCAGTGCAATCCATGTGTACGCACAGTGCGTCATGCTTTGCACCTTAGTGTACAATATGCAAGCGAAACAGCTTGAGATAGCGTGCTTGCACCAGAAAAAGGCATGCGCGTGCGTTCAATTGTGCACTGTAAATTGTATCACTTACGCATCAACGCCCTTGTGTATAGTAGCAACAGCTGCCTTTACAAAGTCTGATTGTGACGCACTACGCCTCTCCACTGTGCTAGACACACGTGGTACATCCTTCAGCTTTCTTGAGTGTGGCCGCACCTACATCAATCAATGCACACACACATAACACGTGATATGATTGGCATGCGTAACTTCATCATACGCATAACATAGCAGCAATGTACACAAGACAATCTAACGCTGCAGCTGCAGACTGTTATTGCAGCAGCACCAGCAGACTTAGCAAACTAGTTGCACAGTGCTTGCGAATTGCTAACAAGTACACTAGCACAACATCGGCAGCAGTTGTGCACGCATTGACACTGACCGTGAGCCACACTATACACTATATAACAACACAGATTACTGTTTAGTGATAGTAACTCTAGCACTACTAACCTCAATGTAGTGCTCTGGGTTGTGGTACTCAGCATCAGTAGCATCAGCAAAGTCCACCTCTTTTCTACGCCTCTGCACATACAAAATTGATTAGCAGCACACGATGTGTTAGTACAGTAAAGACGAACACATAAGTTATGTGAACAACAGCACAACTGCTGCAACAGTACTACAGCACATCACACAATGCAGTGACATCACTGACATACAGTTTGATGCATGCTGCTGCTAGCGCGCAATGCTATAAGAGCTCCAGCATTTTATACATATTTGAAGCCAACGGGCTAAGAGCCGTGATTAGGTAGTAGACGTTACTGAGCTTTCAGTTACAGGAATGAAAGTTACAGAAAGTACAGCTACAACATTGACCGTTACCTGTCTAGTGATGAGAATTTGATGATCATCGTCAAGCAGATCTCCATTCTCGAGCTCAATCAGTGGCAGCTTGTAGTCATCAGCTTTTGCTTCTGCATTTGTGCGCACCTTCAGCACTCTGATGTTCTCTCTCCGGCCTGCAAGAAAGTTACCATTACAAAACGGTTAAACAACGGTTAGATAACGGTTACTTCGTGACATCACAGCTACGGACATTCTGCTATTGCATGTGTCGTGTTGTAAGCACACCAACAGCCTCGATCAGACACACAGTGTAGCACGAGGCAGCACACATGTGCACACAGTAGCATGCGCAAGCCGTGTAGCTGCAGCGATACCATTACTGCACTAAGTGATGGCATCGTTACCTTTCTGGTTAGCCCCAGTGAACTTGTCAAAGTATGTTATATAGTCAGCTGCTTTCAGTGATTTGGCCTTTGGTCTACTGTCAGCAACTACAGCAGCAGCAGCAGTAGCACTGTTACTACTAGTAGCAGTTGTACTATCATCATCATCAACATCGTTCTCAGCTTGTTCAGATGCAGCCTGAACAGGTGTACAATGTGTTCACAGTGAGCCATACAGGACATGCTTCAGTAACAGTACAGTGCTACATTGATCACAGCTACAGCCCTGTGAAACTTGCGCTTACATATAAAGCTACATCTAGTGAAGTGAACAACGCCTCAT
>AXNI01018064.1:0-10634 GCA_000498555.1 Heterococcus sp. DN1 | reverse complement strand
TGTAGGCATGTTCGTACAGGAGAAGCTGACTGGCCAGGGCCCAATCGAGCAGCTGCTGGTGAGTACATGATATACACACTTCTATGCTGCCTGGGCGATACGCATATCCGTGTCATGCTTCTGCCACTGCTCGAGACACTGTCAGCAGCAGTATGCTGTTTACTCACCGATCTTCTTCACTGCGCGTGTTCTTTTGCCATAACAGGTCGGCCACGTCTCACCATTCGGAGATGGCCAGGGCGCCTTCTAAACGGTCATCAGTGCGATACCGTTGAACGAACCCACCTTTTGCGATCTTGATGCCTTTTTTGGGAGGATTGAGCTTCTGCAGTTTGAGCTAAGAGCAAGCCCTTTGGGGTCCCTCTGCTGCTTGTGATTGAGAGGAGTATCATGACACCACTTATATACTGGGAGACTTACAACTTCAATCACCAGCAACGAACATTCCGCGACGACGACCCATCAATCTTTTGACTTCGTGCGAATGAAACTACTTCCACACTTATTCATGTTGATTTTCATGTCAGTGTCAAACTGCTGCTTGCATCCTTGCTGAAGTGTCTGCTGCTGCTGCCTTGCGATTGTACTACTGCTGCTGCTCGCATGCAACTTGTTTTGCATCACGCAATCAACATACTGATACTGACGAACAGCAGACATGCACATGCAAAGCAAAGGCCTAAGGTCACCATGAATGAGGTCATGCGTATTGTGTGCCAGCAAGCAAGCAGTTAGTGCTACCTCACTGACATTGCTTCATGGAGCACTGTCCTATGATTACTGATTGTATATGTACACATTAACGCGTGCTGCTATCTACTACTACTCACTGGATACACTACACTCTACACTACCACCATGCTAACTTCTGCAGCGCTGCTGTTGCAGCAGTAGCAACGCTTGCATCTTTGTCACTGCTGCCAGCCCGCGCTGCTGCTTCTAGCGTCTCCTTGTGCGACATGAGAGCTAGCTTCAAACTGTCTACAGAGCTCAAGCTCAGCACAACATCCATAGCAGCAGCTCGCACAACTGCATACTTGAGGTCACCAGTGCCAGCAGTAGATACTACAGCACTGACTATAACTGCTAGCGCACTGCTACTAACTTGTGTTGCTGCTGCTGCTGCTGCTGTGGTCGATGCGCCAGCTTGCTCGCTATCCAGCACAGCCTTAAGTGCACGCAGCAGTGGCACACGCACGCTCCACACACGCTGCGGCAGCGCTGTGGCAAGTGCTATCGCAAACTGTGATGCATAGCGCTGACGTGTTTGTGTGACGTCACCTGCTGCTGTGCTACGTGGCCAGGCAGCTGCTAAACACTCTACTGCTCTAGCTTCCAGTACAAAGTTCTGAGCCTGCTCATCACTAGTAGAGCTTTGCTGCTGTTGCTGTGTTGTACCTGCAGCTGTTGCTGCTGTGCTCAACAGTGGCAAGCCTGCTAGTGGTAGCAGTGCTGGTGCTACTACATCAAAAGTGTCACAGCTGTCAAACGCATTCAGCAGAGTCGTCAAACTGCGTGCTGCTGCTCGCCTCAGTGTGCGATCACTGCGTTGCAGCTGGCGTAACAGCAGCCCCAGTAACTGCCCAAGTGTTACAGTTTCAGCTACTGCTGTGCTGCTGCTGCTGCCACTGGTGTTAGTGCTTGCTAAAATGTCCATGGACACTGCAGGCTCTTGTAGTTCTCCTACTGCTTCTTGATACTGGTAGCCATCTGCTGGCAGTTGCTGCTGTGATGATGTAGTGTCCTCCTCTCTACTACGCTTTGCATCACGCTCTTGTGTACCAGCATCAGCATCAATAGCAGTAGTATTAGCAGTATCAGTGGCGCCTTCAACAGTGTCTACATCCATTGCTACTGCATCTGCCATAGTACTACCAGCTGTTGCAGCAGTAGCTACTGATGCTGTAGCCTTGCTGTCAGCTGCATCGCTCGCACTAGCGTAGTCATCAACGCCAGCAAGGCTCAGAGACACACCCTGTCCTTTGCACGCTGCTGCAACCGCTGCTACAGCTTCTAACAATGCATCTTTACTCTCCCACGCTCTGCCAGGGATAGCATCCATTACAGCACGCAGTAGTACAGTACCGTGCTCACTAGTAGCAAGTTCGCTGCCAAGCGCTGATGCTAGTGCGCTTGCTGCTGCTGCTCCTGATGCTCTCCCCCCTCTGCTCACACCACTAAGCACAGCTACGCACTGTGCTGTGATTGCTGGCAGCAGTATGCGGCAAACATCACGCGTGTTGCGTACTGGTGTAGGCGTTGCACTGCTTGTCTGTAGCTGTGATAGCCCTTCGTCCCATATGGCAGTGAATGCTTCAGCAGTGGCAGTGTCTGGATCATGACGTGCTACAAATGCTAGTGGCAGCGTTACTGACCAACCAGTTTGAGCCCAATCCAACTGTTATGTTTGCAGTAAGTTTGAGTATTGTATCATGAGGTGTACAGAGGAGCGCAACAGAGTACTGTAAGTCATAAAATTTGTGAGGTGACGCAACAGCAGCAATGCTGACGTACTTTATTGAAGTCGCTCCAACAACAGGACAAGACCACTGGCGATAGATACTATTAGCTAAACAACAAAACAACTACACCTATTGCTAAACACTGCAACAACGGCTATGCTGGATGTTGTTGTCAAACATCAATGTGCTTGTATTGAGAGTTAATCTAGTAGTAATGGCAGCACTTACATTAGAGCCAACACCACCCATAGCAGCACCAGCTCTCAGTGCTAGGTCTTTCAATAAGCTAGCAGCAGCAGCTCTACGGTTGCTGTCTAAATCAGGATCTGCTGCTTTGAACAGTTCACATAGCTTCAATGCAAGAGGTGCTATCAGTGCTTGTGGTGCTAGCCTTGACACACCAGCAAGTGCAGATGCATAAGCACCACGTACTGCACCACTGCGTTCTGACAGTGCAGCATTAGTTAGTGTTGGTAGCAGTCTGCGAGCTGAAGTTCGTATCTCATTAGGTGTCTGTAAGCACAGTGTCGTGACCTAATATAACAGTACCGGTAAGAGAGCAAGATTTGATAACTTATGTGTTAGTAATGCTCTTGTGCTGCTGTGTGGCACTGGCCTGCTTGCTTAAGAGCACGCCAAAGCAAACACTGTTGGTAATAACAAGGGCTGCGTTCAGATCAATCATCATCTTGCATTATCAGTGATCTGTCCTTGAGATTATACAGCAGCACTAGCATTACAAATATTAGCAGTTATTGTTGTAGTATACAAGTATAAGCAAGTATACAGACGACGTACCACACAAGCTGCAGCAGATCGTGTAGCTAAGCCAACACCAATACGTAGCAGCCCTAATAATCGTGGCATAAGCTCTGCTGCTGCTACTTCATCTAAGTGTCTACAGCATCTATCAAGTGCTTCCTGTTGTGTTGTGATGAGCCATCATTGGTATCGCAGAGTTAGAATGATGCACAAGCAAGAGTAGTCAGTGATGCTGCATTTTTTTTTGTTTATGCTATGCTGTGCAGCTGCTAGTGTAGACAGCGCTTCTTGACTGAGGCACTTAAATGCCATAAGAGTCATAGCAGTGTGAAACAGTAGTTTATGTGTCACAGTTGCAGCACTTTCAGCACCTGTAACGGTCCACCTCTAGCAGCAGATAGTCTTAACCTCTCCATTTGATCACCACTAACACCATACTGCTTCTCAGCATGAAACTGCATGTACTGCAGTGCTTGTGGTTCAAGTGCACTAAGACCTTCAACAAGGCTTGCTATTAGTGTAGCTAAGTGTGGCCGCAGTGCATCAGAGTGTGCAACACTGACTACACGCTGCAGTGTTTGCAGTGACAGAGCTTGTACTGGTGTGCACCTGTGGTTTGTATATGTGTTGTAGTGTAAAGTGAGAGTTTTGTCAGCCTGATCTGAACGCTTTCACGTTTGTGCAATGTGTGTGAATAGCTGGTAGCACTACACCCTAGCACGGATAGACATTGCTTTCAGTAAGAGCATTGAGCTCACTGAGCACATGGGTACAGTACCGGGTGCGCTACAGCTTGCATAAGCAGAATTTAGCCCACTGCAAAGAGTGCTAGTGCAGCTAAGCACAGCAAAACAAAGCAATGCTTACATCACCTGCAACCTACTATTGTACAACCAATAGATTGCACTCAGCACACACATGACCAATATGTGATCAATACTCACTTAGACATAATGCCAACATCCAGTAGCCATGGCACAAGCTCACCAACAGCAGCTGCTGACTCTTCTAAAGCTTGTGGTGATACTGCTGCTACTTTTGCTGCGTTTCTAGCTCTAGCACTGCTGCTACTGCCTGCTGCAGCTGCTTGCACAGCTTGAGCAGCAGTCATAGAGCTCAGTTCATCAAGTGACACACCCATAGATGTACCGAACCGTTGAAGATCTCGGAGTAACCCTGCTTGACCGCCGTTACCATCAACACCATCTGCTGTGTCAGCATTGCTGGTAGCACTGGCAGCAGCAGTGCTAGTAGTGCTAGCGCTTGTTGCTGCTGCTGCTGCTGCTGTGGGTTGCTCGCTAGTAGCAGTGAGCGATGGTGCTGTGGCGTCGCACAGCCTGACAGAGACGTTTGCAAGTGTTTTAGCAAAGTCAGCAGCTGCTTCACATACACTCTCTTTAACATCATCCATAGCACGTGTTGCTGCTGTCCATAGACCAGGCAGTGCAGTACCAATGTCTGCAAAGGTGCGCCCAGAGAGCAGCTCTGCTAGTGCTAGGCATGCACTGTGCCGGTCGCGCCACCTGTTGTACAGTGTATCGATAATGCACATGCTTTCATTCTCAGTAAAGTGACAGAATGTGTCAACGCATTGCAGTGCTCTGTATACCCGCCGTGAGCGCACTAGTGTCATCGTCATCATAGAGAGCTGCACTGAGCTGCGCATGCTAAGCTGTGTTGAAGGGCAATTAGCGAGGGCTTCTGTGCTTCAGTATTGCAGTACATCGTAGCGATACATGATAGGCATACCTTCGATCAGTAGCAGCACGCAGTAGATCACTCAGTATAGGCTGAAAGTACTGTCTAATGACTGTCTGCTCTGTGCTAGCAGTAGTAGCAGTAGTAATAGTTGTAGCAGCAGCAGCAGCAATTACTGCTTTCCACAGCTGTTCCATAGCACCTCGAGTCTTGCCACTAGCATCAAAGCGATGCCTGTAGTTGATACAATGTACAGCGTGAGTTAGCATCCTGTCATACTGCTTCGCAGTGTTGAGCATGACGGTAATATCTTGATGCATGTGCGAGTAGTGTACGCAGTTCATGGCTTTGATACATCTGCTGGCATACACGTACTACAATACGACACTGTAGCACTGGTGGGGCTGATGCTACCGCGTATAGGATGATACATAGCAAGCGTTCGAGTGATACATCAGTGTCATGTGTGCTGTACCTGTATAGTCTAGGCACAAGTCTGCCAACATGAGGAGCCAGTGCAGCGGTAGTGTCAACATCTACTGCAGCAGTGCCTACTGTGTGAACATCAAACTTTAAGCTGCTGCCTCTCCGTGTAGACCACGCAGCATGACTGCTGCTAGCTAGTGCAAGGAATGCATACACTAGCTCAGGATGGCCAATATCAGTAGCAACAGCACACATCTCAGCATAAGTACCACTGCCTGCCTCTACTTGTGTATGCTGCTGCTGTGGTAGTGGTGCAGTGTGAGCGTCTACTCCTACTTGTATGCCCACTGGTGCCACTGCTGCCTTCCGCCTGTGCAGTGATGGTGACAGCTCCAGCATTAGTACATAACGATATTTATCTGATCAGATATGTGCGTAACATTAATCTTGCGCAGTAGCAGTGGACAGTGGATACTGCACATTCATGAATGAGCAAGCAATCCGGCGGTGCTACTACATGTGTGCCTACTACGCTTGGGTGGTCAATGTATGTGCTGCATAGGCCTTTCTTTACCTGTTTGTAGTAAGTTTAGCAACAAGTGCTTCCACTAATGCTTCACGTGTAGCACCTTCACCAGCAGCTTTATACACTAGCGCTAAGCCACGACCAGCAACCTGTGACATATAGTCATACGCAGCAAGCATCGGTATATCAGTGTGAGTTACGCAGCCACATCTACAGTATATGCTACACTACTGTAGCCTTGTGTGGCGTGTGGTCGCGGCGGACTGCAAGTATAAGTATCGCATGCATTTACAACACATACATAAGACTACGTGAGTAAAGTGCAGTACTACATACCTCCTGTGCCAGTTCGTTCTTAACAGTGAGTCTGCTCAAGAAAGCAGCTTGTACTGCTGGCAGATAGCTGGTTAGCAGTACGTTGCCTTGCAGTTCACTAACTAAACACAGTAGATACACGCAGCCTGCATTCACTATGTGAGGAGAGTGATCCTCTAGTAGTACTAGCAGTACACGCTTTAGCACATGCTCTAGTGCGTCAACTGTCACATGGTCTTTGTCACTGACGCCAGTCTGCAACGTGGAAGTCTGTGGTAGCGCCACGTGTTTGCTAGCGTGTGCAGCTGCTGCAGCTGCTAGAGTGTCTGCTGTAGCAGTAGTGATACGCAGTGGTCCAGTAGCTGCTATAACTGCTGCAGCACAGCCTACAGCAAAGTGTAGTTCATCTTTCTTCTGTGTGCTAGCTAGTGCAAACAGCTTGTCAAGTGTTGTCACACGCAGCTGTGATGACAGTTCTAAGCTAGCACTGTCTGCAGTGGTAAGTGCCACGCCTCTGCAAGCATTGCCAGCAGCTTCCACTGCACTTTCAGCCCTTTTGCCTGCATCTTGTATAACACCATCTACTTTACATACAGACCACAGCCTCTCAAAAGCTGCTTGCAGTGTCATCACTGTGTCTGTTGCAGTAGTGCTATCAGTAGCAGCACTGATAGTAGTAGCAGTAGCCAGTGGCAGCGGTAGAGCTGTGACTGCACCAATTCTGCCAACTGCTGTGCATGCTGATGTGTGTAGCAGTGTTACAGGGTGTCCTACAAGTGCTGTTACTGCTGACATAGCACGTGGCACCACGTCAGACTGCAGTGCTGACCACGTCACACCTGCTGCTGTTGCAAGGTTTGACAGAGCAGCTCCAACAGCGCATGCAGCACCATGCGCAGCAGCAATAGTCCTGTTACCCATCTGCACTGCACTGCTAGTGCCTACTGGCACAACAGCAGCACGAGCTCGCAGTGTGAGCCCTCGCAGCAGCGGCACAGCCTGCGAGTCTGGTGCCATGTACAGTGCAACACAGCCCACTATCTCAGCAAAGCTGTCTCTGATGTCTGTTGAAGACTCGTGCGCTAGCCAATGCTGTAGCCACTGCCCTCTATCTGTGTACGCTGTGCACAGCTGCTGTGACCACTGAAACTGTGCATGCTGTAGTAGTAGCTGTTTGAGACACAGCGCTGCAGAGCGGTGTAGTTGCTGTGTTGATGCATGCCCTTGCAGTGGGTCTACTGCACTAGACACAGCTGCTAGTGCTGCTTCTAAGCGTGCTACAAACACACTCAGAGCTGCTGGCTCTGGTGGCACTGTAGTAGTAGTTGCTACAGCTGTTGCTGTAGTGTCAAGTTGCAGTGTGCTGAGTGCAAACTCTAGTGTGTGTGCAAGAGCAGCAGGTCTAAGCTCTGACACAGTGATAGGGCCATGGCCACTACGTGACTGACTCTGCAGTGCACAGTACACAAAGTCTGCAAATGCTGGCAGTAACTGCTGCTGCTGCTGCTGCTGTTGAGATACTGTTTGTGTGATTTCGCTACTACTGTCGACCACCATTGCTGCATCGTCACTATTCTCAGTAGTAGCAGTAGCTGCAGCAGTAGCACTAGTAGCAGCTGTTGTTGGTGGCTGTAGACCACGTCGTGCAGCAGCTCTAACAGCAGTCACACCATCATCACTCAGTGCTGCACACAAGTGACGTGCTACTGCGTTATTGAATGGAAATAGATCACAAGCCCACTCTATACTGCACAGTCGTGCACGGTGCTCTTTACTACGTGCAGCTACCCACAGCAGCTCCCACAGCTCACCTATCAGCAGCGCGCTACCTGTGAAACAAAGCAACTCATTTAGGTATTGTGACAGTTGCAGTGACTGAGCATTGCATTCATGTGTCTCTTTCGGCCTACCTGTAGATGCTGTCAAGCACAGCAGCACTGGAACTGCACAAACAGCATCAAACTGCACTGAATCAATGTATAGCAGTTGACGGCAGTGAAGCGTTACTTTTCTCACCTTGCTGTGAGCCTCCAGCTGCTCCAGCTGCTGCTTTGTAAGCCTCTCTCAGAGCTCCTAGCGCAGCAGCAACTCTGACACGCAGCTCAGACTCACGTGTCCCAATGTCAGCAAACAGCTGTCTCAGCATAGCAACATCTCTTAGAGCAAGAGCTGGTGCTCTTACTGCTAGTGCTGCTATCACTTCATAGCTAGCTTCTAGCGTTGCAGACCTTTGCTGCTCTAGCACCAGCGCTGTGCCTGCTACTGCTGCTACTGCTTGTTGGTCAACGGTCGTTGGCGAGTCACCAGGGGGGTCTCCATTCTGCTGTAGAGTGACTACTGCTGCATGCAACAGAGCTTCTCCTACGCTGTGCAGCGCTGTGTCAGAGCACCGTGCTGCTAAGAAGGCTGCTAGTCTAGCACTGCCAGCTCTCATACGAGCAGCATTAGTTCTGTCTGTTGCTGCGCTGGGGTGTACGTTTAGCAAGCACTGTGATGCAACTCTAGCTCCAACCTCTGCAGCATTGGCTAAGCCTGTAGGGCACTCAGCTGTTAGCCAGTTTAGGCATCTCACACTGACTGCTGCTGACACAGGGGCTCGTGTTGCATCGCCCAGCAGCAGTGACAGCAGATGTGTAGCTAGTGCTGAGTCAGAGGCCACGTGGCCCTGCCTGTCTGCAGAGCTAATAGATCGCAACAAGTCTTCAGCTTTTGCAACCACTTCATGGTGAGTGTCACATGCAGCTGCCAGTGCAGGTGCCACTGTCACTGCAGGTTTGAACAAATCACACTTCAGAGCTCGCACCATGTGCAGCTTGCGCGCTAGCAGCAGAGGTGGCGCTAGCTGACCTCTTAGTTCTAAGCGCGCAAGTCGTGCTGTTGATAGCCCTGGCTGTGCTGCTGCTAATGCTGATGCTGAGTCTGCCTCACGCTTTGAACTGCCTTTGTACAGCGCTACATCAAGAAACCAGTCCATGACATCAGCTGCATCTGCATCTTGCAGCGGTTGCACTGCTGTTGTTAACATGTTGCTGCTACTGATACTGCTATTAGAGCTCTCTCGCTGAGACAGCTTCAGATTGTTGAGCACCGTTGCCAGTAGGTGCAACCGCAGGCTATGCTGCGCAGAGAAGCGCGCCTGTAGACTGATCCCTTGCATTAAGCCTACAGCAACTTGACTCTGCTCCTCGTTGCTAGCGCGAGGTAAGCCCATCTCAAGGTACACCATCGCAAAGTTTCTTGTCATAGGCCCTGCCTGTGCTTCCAGGCACAAGCTGAGCAGCTCTTCACAAGGCAATGTGATGCTAGTGTTTGGCCTGGCACGCTTGCTGATATGACTCAGCAACTCAATGACTTTGGGTCGAACAAGCGTGGCTTCTGCATTGTTCAGTTTCTCAAGCAGCTTTGGCAGCAGCTTCGCTAGAACGCCTGCGAGCTTATCATCAGGAGTCATCACCAGTCTATGCAGTATTCGCTCCAATGCTTCCACATCTTTCGCTGCTTCTTGCGCCATCTTGTGGCACTTCAGCGAGCTGCTATGGACTCTATTCTAGCAAAGCACGCTGCTGCACTGAAAAGCTTGGAGTGAGACAAACAATCGAAGCTGATACCAACACTGTTCTGTAGCTGTCCTCCTATTTTGGTGGTCTCTGGAGTTCTTGAAATCCAAGATTGCGATGTTCAACTAGTTGAACATTACAAGTTAAGTTGTTGCACTTCCGAATGGTACGATACGTCTCGTGACGAAAATGACACACTGTCAAGAGAGCAGCAGCACCATAGCAGCAGCATGTCATGAATACTGTTACTTCGTGTCCAGATCGTTTGTTCATATACAGACGGCCAAGCACCTTCAAAGAGGAGATCTGATTCATTTAGCCATCGCTGAGAGCTCGTATGAGTTTTGTATAGACAGCGATGCCTTCTAAGAAGACATCTTCATGTAGCCACTCATTGTGCTCATGCAGTAGTATAGGGGTGTTTCTCATGGGCGAAAAACCCAGCGCTGCAACTCCAAGCTTTCGCAGTACAGCAGAGTCAGTGCCAGCAGGGAAGATCTCAGGCTCAACTGCTACACCAATCTCAGATATTGTGTCTACAAAAACACCCCAGAGACTGTTCACAGTGCGGTCTATCGATGTGATATAGTGCTCTTCTGCTGGAGGTTTCACTGTAAACTCCCAACTCAGGCCATCCGCTTTGCACCAGTCATCTAGTAAGCTACGCATGTAAGCAGGGTCCATCTGTGGAGATACTCGGACATCAAAGCCAGCCTCTGCTTCTGTAGGTATCACATTGAGTGCATAGGTAGCACCACCATCAACGCTGACACCACCCTTCAGCATTGTAAGGTTCAGTGTTGTCACATCGCCAAGCGTTTTGGCAGTAGCGTGACTGCAGCCGCCAGTGTGGCCCAGCGCTGTCTGCTGCTCTTTCCTGAAAGCTAA
>AXNI01018063.1:0-10634 GCA_000498555.1 Heterococcus sp. DN1 | reverse complement strand
TGTAGGCATGTTCGTACAGGAGAAGCTGACTGGCCAGGGCCCAATCGAGCAGCTGCTGGTGAGTACATGATATACACACTTCTATGCTGCCTGGGCGATACGCATATCCGTGTCATGCTTCTGCCACTGCTCGAGACACTGTCAGCAGCAGTATGCTGTTTACTCACCGATCTTCTTCACTGCGCGTGTTCTTTTGCCATAACAGGTCGGCCACGTCTCACCATTCGGAGATGGCCAGGGCGCCTTCTAAACGGTCATCAGTGCGATACCGTTGAACGAACCCACCTTTTGCGATCTTGATGCCTTTTTTGGGAGGATTGAGCTTCTGCAGTTTGAGCTAAGAGCAAGCCCTTTGGGGTCCCTCTGCTGCTTGTGATTGAGAGGAGTATCATGACACCACTTATATACTGGGAGACTTACAACTTCAATCACCAGCAACGAACATTCCGCGACGACGACCCATCAATCTTTTGACTTCGTGCGAATGAAACTACTTCCACACTTATTCATGTTGATTTTCATGTCAGTGTCAAACTGCTGCTTGCATCCTTGCTGAAGTGTCTGCTGCTGCTGCCTTGCGATTGTACTACTGCTGCTGCTCGCATGCAACTTGTTTTGCATCACGCAATCAACATACTGATACTGACGAACAGCAGACATGCACATGCAAAGCAAAGGCCTAAGGTCACCATGAATGAGGTCATGCGTATTGTGTGCCAGCAAGCAAGCAGTTAGTGCTACCTCACTGACATTGCTTCATGGAGCACTGTCCTATGATTACTGATTGTATATGTACACATTAACGCGTGCTGCTATCTACTACTACTCACTGGATACACTACACTCTACACTACCACCATGCTAACTTCTGCAGCGCTGCTGTTGCAGCAGTAGCAACGCTTGCATCTTTGTCACTGCTGCCAGCCCGCGCTGCTGCTTCTAGCGTCTCCTTGTGCGACATGAGAGCTAGCTTCAAACTGTCTACAGAGCTCAAGCTCAGCACAACATCCATAGCAGCAGCTCGCACAACTGCATACTTGAGGTCACCAGTGCCAGCAGTAGATACTACAGCACTGACTATAACTGCTAGCGCACTGCTACTAACTTGTGTTGCTGCTGCTGCTGCTGCTGTGGTCGATGCGCCAGCTTGCTCGCTATCCAGCACAGCCTTAAGTGCACGCAGCAGTGGCACACGCACGCTCCACACACGCTGCGGCAGCGCTGTGGCAAGTGCTATCGCAAACTGTGATGCATAGCGCTGACGTGTTTGTGTGACGTCACCTGCTGCTGTGCTACGTGGCCAGGCAGCTGCTAAACACTCTACTGCTCTAGCTTCCAGTACAAAGTTCTGAGCCTGCTCATCACTAGTAGAGCTTTGCTGCTGTTGCTGTGTTGTACCTGCAGCTGTTGCTGCTGTGCTCAACAGTGGCAAGCCTGCTAGTGGTAGCAGTGCTGGTGCTACTACATCAAAAGTGTCACAGCTGTCAAACGCATTCAGCAGAGTCGTCAAACTGCGTGCTGCTGCTCGCCTCAGTGTGCGATCACTGCGTTGCAGCTGGCGTAACAGCAGCCCCAGTAACTGCCCAAGTGTTACAGTTTCAGCTACTGCTGTGCTGCTGCTGCTGCCACTGGTGTTAGTGCTTGCTAAAATGTCCATGGACACTGCAGGCTCTTGTAGTTCTCCTACTGCTTCTTGATACTGGTAGCCATCTGCTGGCAGTTGCTGCTGTGATGATGTAGTGTCCTCCTCTCTACTACGCTTTGCATCACGCTCTTGTGTACCAGCATCAGCATCAATAGCAGTAGTATTAGCAGTATCAGTGGCGCCTTCAACAGTGTCTACATCCATTGCTACTGCATCTGCCATAGTACTACCAGCTGTTGCAGCAGTAGCTACTGATGCTGTAGCCTTGCTGTCAGCTGCATCGCTCGCACTAGCGTAGTCATCAACGCCAGCAAGGCTCAGAGACACACCCTGTCCTTTGCACGCTGCTGCAACCGCTGCTACAGCTTCTAACAATGCATCTTTACTCTCCCACGCTCTGCCAGGGATAGCATCCATTACAGCACGCAGTAGTACAGTACCGTGCTCACTAGTAGCAAGTTCGCTGCCAAGCGCTGATGCTAGTGCGCTTGCTGCTGCTGCTCCTGATGCTCTCCCCCCTCTGCTCACACCACTAAGCACAGCTACGCACTGTGCTGTGATTGCTGGCAGCAGTATGCGGCAAACATCACGCGTGTTGCGTACTGGTGTAGGCGTTGCACTGCTTGTCTGTAGCTGTGATAGCCCTTCGTCCCATATGGCAGTGAATGCTTCAGCAGTGGCAGTGTCTGGATCATGACGTGCTACAAATGCTAGTGGCAGCGTTACTGACCAACCAGTTTGAGCCCAATCCAACTGTTATGTTTGCAGTAAGTTTGAGTATTGTATCATGAGGTGTACAGAGGAGCGCAACAGAGTACTGTAAGTCATAAAATTTGTGAGGTGACGCAACAGCAGCAATGCTGACGTACTTTATTGAAGTCGCTCCAACAACAGGACAAGACCACTGGCGATAGATACTATTAGCTAAACAACAAAACAACTACACCTATTGCTAAACACTGCAACAACGGCTATGCTGGATGTTGTTGTCAAACATCAATGTGCTTGTATTGAGAGTTAATCTAGTAGTAATGGCAGCACTTACATTAGAGCCAACACCACCCATAGCAGCACCAGCTCTCAGTGCTAGGTCTTTCAATAAGCTAGCAGCAGCAGCTCTACGGTTGCTGTCTAAATCAGGATCTGCTGCTTTGAACAGTTCACATAGCTTCAATGCAAGAGGTGCTATCAGTGCTTGTGGTGCTAGCCTTGACACACCAGCAAGTGCAGATGCATAAGCACCACGTACTGCACCACTGCGTTCTGACAGTGCAGCATTAGTTAGTGTTGGTAGCAGTCTGCGAGCTGAAGTTCGTATCTCATTAGGTGTCTGTAAGCACAGTGTCGTGACCTAATATAACAGTACCGGTAAGAGAGCAAGATTTGATAACTTATGTGTTAGTAATGCTCTTGTGCTGCTGTGTGGCACTGGCCTGCTTGCTTAAGAGCACGCCAAAGCAAACACTGTTGGTAATAACAAGGGCTGCGTTCAGATCAATCATCATCTTGCATTATCAGTGATCTGTCCTTGAGATTATACAGCAGCACTAGCATTACAAATATTAGCAGTTATTGTTGTAGTATACAAGTATAAGCAAGTATACAGACGACGTACCACACAAGCTGCAGCAGATCGTGTAGCTAAGCCAACACCAATACGTAGCAGCCCTAATAATCGTGGCATAAGCTCTGCTGCTGCTACTTCATCTAAGTGTCTACAGCATCTATCAAGTGCTTCCTGTTGTGTTGTGATGAGCCATCATTGGTATCGCAGAGTTAGAATGATGCACAAGCAAGAGTAGTCAGTGATGCTGCATTTTTTTTTGTTTATGCTATGCTGTGCAGCTGCTAGTGTAGACAGCGCTTCTTGACTGAGGCACTTAAATGCCATAAGAGTCATAGCAGTGTGAAACAGTAGTTTATGTGTCACAGTTGCAGCACTTTCAGCACCTGTAACGGTCCACCTCTAGCAGCAGATAGTCTTAACCTCTCCATTTGATCACCACTAACACCATACTGCTTCTCAGCATGAAACTGCATGTACTGCAGTGCTTGTGGTTCAAGTGCACTAAGACCTTCAACAAGGCTTGCTATTAGTGTAGCTAAGTGTGGCCGCAGTGCATCAGAGTGTGCAACACTGACTACACGCTGCAGTGTTTGCAGTGACAGAGCTTGTACTGGTGTGCACCTGTGGTTTGTATATGTGTTGTAGTGTAAAGTGAGAGTTTTGTCAGCCTGATCTGAACGCTTTCACGTTTGTGCAATGTGTGTGAATAGCTGGTAGCACTACACCCTAGCACGGATAGACATTGCTTTCAGTAAGAGCATTGAGCTCACTGAGCACATGGGTACAGTACCGGGTGCGCTACAGCTTGCATAAGCAGAATTTAGCCCACTGCAAAGAGTGCTAGTGCAGCTAAGCACAGCAAAACAAAGCAATGCTTACATCACCTGCAACCTACTATTGTACAACCAATAGATTGCACTCAGCACACACATGACCAATATGTGATCAATACTCACTTAGACATAATGCCAACATCCAGTAGCCATGGCACAAGCTCACCAACAGCAGCTGCTGACTCTTCTAAAGCTTGTGGTGATACTGCTGCTACTTTTGCTGCGTTTCTAGCTCTAGCACTGCTGCTACTGCCTGCTGCAGCTGCTTGCACAGCTTGAGCAGCAGTCATAGAGCTCAGTTCATCAAGTGACACACCCATAGATGTACCGAACCGTTGAAGATCTCGGAGTAACCCTGCTTGACCGCCGTTACCATCAACACCATCTGCTGTGTCAGCATTGCTGGTAGCACTGGCAGCAGCAGTGCTAGTAGTGCTAGCGCTTGTTGCTGCTGCTGCTGCTGCTGTGGGTTGCTCGCTAGTAGCAGTGAGCGATGGTGCTGTGGCGTCGCACAGCCTGACAGAGACGTTTGCAAGTGTTTTAGCAAAGTCAGCAGCTGCTTCACATACACTCTCTTTAACATCATCCATAGCACGTGTTGCTGCTGTCCATAGACCAGGCAGTGCAGTACCAATGTCTGCAAAGGTGCGCCCAGAGAGCAGCTCTGCTAGTGCTAGGCATGCACTGTGCCGGTCGCGCCACCTGTTGTACAGTGTATCGATAATGCACATGCTTTCATTCTCAGTAAAGTGACAGAATGTGTCAACGCATTGCAGTGCTCTGTATACCCGCCGTGAGCGCACTAGTGTCATCGTCATCATAGAGAGCTGCACTGAGCTGCGCATGCTAAGCTGTGTTGAAGGGCAATTAGCGAGGGCTTCTGTGCTTCAGTATTGCAGTACATCGTAGCGATACATGATAGGCATACCTTCGATCAGTAGCAGCACGCAGTAGATCACTCAGTATAGGCTGAAAGTACTGTCTAATGACTGTCTGCTCTGTGCCAGCAGTAGTAGCAGTAGTAATAGTTGTAGCAGCAGCAGCAGCAATGACTGCTTTCCACAGCTGTTCCATAGCACCTCGAGTTTTGCCACTAGCATCAAAGCGATGCCTGTAGTTGATACAATGTACAGCGTGAGTTAGCATCCTGTCATACTGCTTCGCAGTGTTGAGCATGACGGTAATATCTTGATGCATGTGCGAGTAGTGTACGCAGTTCATGGCTTTGATACATCTGCTGGCATACACGTACTACAATACGACACTGTAGCACTGGTGGGGCTGATGCTACCGCGTATAGGATGATACATAGCAAGCGTTCGAGTGATACATCAGTGTCATGTGTGCTGTACCTGTATAGTCTAGGCACAAGTCTGCCAACATGAGGAGCCAGTGCAGCGGTAGTGTCAACATCTACTGCAGCAGTGCCTACTGTGTGAACATCAAACTTTAAGCTGCTGCCTCTCCGTGTAGACCACGCAGCATGACTGCTGCTAGCTAGTGCAAGGAATGCATACACTAGCTCAGGATGGCCAATATCAGTAGCAACAGCACACATCTCAGCATAAGTACCACTGCCTGCCTCTACTTGTGTATGCTGCTGCTGTGGTAGTGGTGCAGTGTGAGCGTCTACTCCTACTTGTATGCCCACTGGTGCCACTGCTGCCTTCCGCCTGTGCAGTGATGGTGACAGCTCCAGCATTAGTACATAACGATATTTATCTGATCAGATATGTGCGTAACATTAATCTTGCGCAGTAGCAGTGGACAGTGGATACTGCACATTCATGAATGAGCAAGCAATCCGGCGGTGCTACTACATGTGTGCCTACTACGCTTGGGTGGTCAATGTATGTGCTGCATAGGCCTTTCTTTACCTGTTTGTAGTAAGTTTAGCAACAAGTGCTTCCACTAATGCTTCACGTGTAGCACCTTCACCAGCAGCTTTATACACTAGCGCTAAGCCACGACCAGCAACCTGTGACATATAGTCATACGCAGCAAGCATCGGTATATCAGTGTGAGTTACGCAGCCACATCTACAGTATATGCTACACTACTGTAGCCTTGTGTGGCGTGTGGTCGCGGCGGACTGCAAGTATAAGTATCGCATGCATTTACAACACATACATAAGACTACGTGAGTAAAGTGCAGTACTACATACCTCCTGTGCCAGTTCGTTCTTAACAGTGAGTCTGCTCAAGAAAGCAGCTTGTACTGCTGGCAGATAGCTGGTTAGCAGTACGTTGCCTTGCAGTTCACTAACTAAACACAGTAGATACACGCAGCCTGCATTCACTATGTGAGGAGAGTGATCCTCTAGTAGTACTAGCAGTACACGCTTTAGCACATGCTCTAGTGCGTCAACTGTCACATGGTCTTTGTCACTGACGCCAGTCTGCAACGTGGAAGTCTGTGGTAGCGCCACGTGTTTGCTAGCGTGTGCAGCTGCTGCAGCTGCTAGAGTGTCTGCTGTAGCAGTAGTGATACGCAGTGGTCCAGTAGCTGCTATAACTGCTGCAGCACAGCCTACAGCAAAGTGTAGTTCATCTTTCTTCTGTGTGCTAGCTAGTGCAAACAGCTTGTCAAGTGTTGTCACACGCAGCTGTGATGACAGTTCTAAGCTAGCACTGTCTGCAGTGGTAAGTGCCACGCCTCTGCAAGCATTGCCAGCAGCTTCCACTGCACTTTCAGCCCTTTTGCCTGCATCTTGTATAACACCATCTACTTTACATACAGACCACAGCCTCTCAAAAGCTGCTTGCAGTGTCATCACTGTGTCTGTTGCAGTAGTGCTATCAGTAGCAGCACTGATAGTAGTAGCAGTAGCCAGTGGCAGCGGTAGAGCTGTGACTGCACCAATTCTGCCAACTGCTGTGCATGCTGATGTGTGTAGCAGTGTTACAGGGTGTCCTACAAGTGCTGTTACTGCTGACATAGCACGTGGCACCACGTCAGACTGCAGTGCTGACCACGTCACACCTGCTGCTGTTGCAAGGTTTGACAGAGCAGCTCCAACAGCGCATGCAGCACCATGCGCAGCAGCAATAGTCCTGTTACCCATCTGCACTGCACTGCTAGTGCCTACTGGCACAACAGCAGCACGAGCTCGCAGTGTGAGCCCTCGCAGCAGCGGCACAGCCTGCGAGTCTGGTGCCATGTACAGTGCAACACAGCCCACTATCTCAGCAAAGCTGTCTCTGATGTCTGTTGAAGACTCGTGCGCTAGCCAATGCTGTAGCCACTGCCCTCTATCTGTGTACGCTGTGCACAGCTGCTGTGACCACTGAAACTGTGCATGCTGTAGTAGTAGCTGTTTGAGACACAGCGCTGCAGAGCGGTGTAGTTGCTGTGTTGATGCATGCCCTTGCAGTGGGTCTACTGCACTAGACACAGCTGCTAGTGCTGCTTCTAAGCGTGCTACAAACACACTCAGAGCTGCTGGCTCTGGTGGCACTGTAGTAGTAGTTGCTACAGCTGTTGCTGTAGTGTCAAGTTGCAGTGTGCTGAGTGCAAACTCTAGTGTGTGTGCAAGAGCAGCAGGTCTAAGCTCTGACACAGTGATAGGGCCATGGCCACTACGTGACTGACTCTGCAGTGCACAGTACACAAAGTCTGCAAATGCTGGCAGTAACTGCTGCTGCTGCTGCTGCTGTTGAGATACTGTTTGTGTGATTTCGCTACTACTGTCGACCACCATTGCTGCATCGTCACTATTCTCAGTAGTAGCAGTAGCTGCAGCAGTAGCACTAGTAGCAGCTGTTGTTGGTGGCTGTAGACCACGTCGTGCAGCAGCTCTAACAGCAGTCACACCATCATCACTCAGTGCTGCACACAAGTGACGTGCTACTGCGTTATTGAATGGAAATAGATCACAAGCCCACTCTATACTGCACAGTCGTGCACGGTGCTCTTTACTACGTGCAGCTACCCACAGCAGCTCCCACAGCTCACCTATCAGCAGCGCGCTACCTGTGAAACAAAGCAACTCATTTAGGTATTGTGACAGTTGCAGTGACTGAGCATTGCATTCATGTGTCTCTTTCGGCCTACCTGTAGATGCTGTCAAGCACAGCAGCACTGGAACTGCACAAACAGCATCAAACTGCACTGAATCAATGTATAGCAGTTGACGGCAGTGAAGCGTTACTTTTCTCACCTTGCTGTGAGCCTCCAGCTGCTCCAGCTGCTGCTTTGTAAGCCTCTCTCAGAGCTCCTAGCGCAGCAGCAACTCTGACACGCAGCTCAGACTCACGTGTCCCAATGTCAGCAAACAGCTGTCTCAGCATAGCAACATCTCTTAGAGCAAGAGCTGGTGCTCTTACTGCTAGTGCTGCTATCACTTCATAGCTAGCTTCTAGCGTTGCAGACCTTTGCTGCTCTAGCACCAGCGCTGTGCCTGCTACTGCTGCTACTGCTTGTTGGTCAACGGTCGTTGGCGAGTCACCAGGGGGGTCTCCATTCTGCTGTAGAGTGACTACTGCTGCATGCAACAGAGCTTCTCCTACGCTGTGCAGCGCTGTGTCAGAGCACCGTGCTGCTAAGAAGGCTGCTAGTCTAGCACTGCCAGCTCTCATACGAGCAGCATTAGTTCTGTCTGTTGCTGCGCTGGGGTGTACGTTTAGCAAGCACTGTGATGCAACTCTAGCTCCAACCTCTGCAGCATTGGCTAAGCCTGTAGGGCACTCAGCTGTTAGCCAGTTTAGGCATCTCACACTGACTGCTGCTGACACAGGGGCTCGTGTTGCATCGCCCAGCAGCAGTGACAGCAGATGTGTAGCTAGTGCTGAGTCAGAGGCCACGTGGCCCTGCCTGTCTGCAGAGCTAATAGATCGCAACAAGTCTTCAGCTTTTGCAACCACTTCATGGTGAGTGTCACATGCAGCTGCCAGTGCAGGTGCCACTGTCACTGCAGGTTTGAACAAATCACACTTCAGAGCTCGCACCATGTGCAGCTTGCGCGCTAGCAGCAGAGGTGGCGCTAGCTGACCTCTTAGTTCTAAGCGCGCAAGTCGTGCTGTTGATAGCCCTGGCTGTGCTGCTGCTAATGCTGATGCTGAGTCTGCCTCACGCTTTGAACTGCCTTTGTACAGCGCTACATCAAGAAACCAGTCCATGACATCAGCTGCATCTGCATCTTGCAGCGGTTGCACTGCTGTTGTTAACATGTTGCTGCTACTGATACTGCTATTAGAGCTCTCTCGCTGAGACAGCTTCAGATTGTTGAGCACCGTTGCCAGTAGGTGCAACCGCAGGCTATGCTGCGCAGAGAAGCGCGCCTGTAGACTGATCCCTTGCATTAAGCCTACAGCAACTTGACTCTGCTCCTCGTTGCTAGCGCGAGGTAAGCCCATCTCAAGGTACACCATCGCAAAGTTTCTTGTCATAGGCCCTGCCTGTGCTTCCAGGCACAAGCTGAGCAGCTCTTCACAAGGCAATGTGATGCTAGTGTTTGGCCTGGCACGCTTGCTGATATGACTCAGCAACTCAATGACTTTGGGTCGAACAAGCGTGGCTTCTGCATTGTTCAGTTTCTCAAGCAGCTTTGGCAGCAGCTTCGCTAGAACGCCTGCGAGCTTATCATCAGGAGTCATCACCAGTCTATGCAGTATTCGCTCCAATGCTTCCACATCTTTCGCTGCTTCTTGCGCCATCTTGTGGCACTTCAGCGAGCTGCTATGGACTCTATTCTAGCAAAGCACGCTGCTGCACTGAAAAGCTTGGAGTGAGACAAACAATCGAAGCTGATACCAACACTGTTCTGTAGCTGTCCTCCTATTTTGGTGGTCTCTGGAGTTCTTGAAATCCAAGATTGCGATGTTCAACTAGTTGAACATTACAAGTTAAGTTGTTGCACTTCCGAATGGTACGATACGTCTCGTGACGAAAATGACACACTGTCAAGAGAGCAGCAGCACCATAGCAGCAGCATGTCATGAATACTGTTACTTCGTGTCCAGATCGTTTGTTCATATACAGACGGCCAAGCACCTTCAAAGAGGAGATCTGATTCATTTAGCCATCGCTGAGAGCTCGTATGAGTTTTGTATAGACAGCGATGCCTTCTAAGAAGACATCTTCATGTAGCCACTCATTGTGCTCATGCAGTAGTATAGGGGTGTTTCTCATGGGCGAAAAACCCAGCGCTGCAACTCCAAGCTTTCGCAGTACAGCAGAGTCAGTGCCAGCAGGGAAGATCTCAGGCTCAACTGCTACACCAATCTCAGATATTGTGTCTACAAAAACACCCCAGAGACTGTTCACAGTGCGGTCTATCGATGTGATATAGTGCTCTTCTGCTGGAGGTTTCACTGTAAACTCCCAACTCAGGCCATCCGCTTTGCACCAGTCATCTAGTAAGCTACGCATGTAAGCAGGGTCCATCTGTGGAGATACTCGGACATCAAAGCCAGCCTCTGCTTCTGTAGGTATCACATTGAGTGCATAGGTAGCACCACCATCAACGCTGACACCACCCTTCAGCATTGTAAGGTTCAGTGTTGTCACATCGCCAAGCGTTTTGGCAGTAGCGTGACTGCAGCCGCCAGTGTGGCCCAGCGCTGTCTGCTGCTCTTTCCTGAAAGCTAA
>AXNI01018023.1:0-12884 GCA_000498555.1 Heterococcus sp. DN1 | reverse complement strand
CCTGTCACTCTCATGAGCCATATCATTTGACCAACTGTAAAGCCAGTCACAATGAGTGCACCATGAAACAGGAAGCTTGCGCAGGCTGTGATCTCGCTGAGCGCAAGGAGTCAGAACTTAGGTGGTGTCTCAAGTAGCTTGCCTTCATCAGCTGTAGTTATATATCATATATATACACAAAGTTGTGGCAACAGATATATATGTGTATGACATGAGAATGAGAGGCGCACGCAGTGTCCATGCAGAACTATAAGCGACTGCTGTGTGAAGCTACAAAATGAGTGCAGTACATTTTAACGAATTGCATCATATGAAGAACACAGCTGCACTATCGTACTTTGCCGTTTTTACATGTCGTGTTCATGTACATTGTGTACCTGCTTTGATGAGTCTTGCAGCAGTATTCCATAGTAGTAATGCCTCACCATCAGCATCATCAGGCAGTGATGGCTCAGTCTATATAGAGTATAATAGCATAGTATAGTAGAATGTATACAGACAACATACACGTGTGTTAGTAGTGTATGCAAGTAGTTTACAGTGTAAGGCAGAGTATAGATTGATACTGGCAAAGAGAGTAAACTATGGCATGCACAGTACGGCAGTACCGCAATGTTTAGAGCTGCTACTTCGTATCTGTATAGCTTGCAAACATCATACAGCACGGCAATGCGATGCTCTAGACTGTACATCAGTATGAGTACCAGCACAGCAACACCATGTAACACTACACAGATTGTACTTACAGCAGTACTCTATTACAAGTCATACGACGTGCACTGACACAGCGCAAGAGCAATTTTATAGCACGTCATGCTATGAGCTAATGCAAGCAACAAATCATTGAGTGCAATAAATAGTCAACATTGAAATGTGCGAATCATGAGTACTTACAGGGATAGCGCCAGCAAAGGGCCCAAAAGCATCAAATGGCCTTCTACTCACAGGTCCCCAGTATGGCTGTCAAAATGTTGTTGTTATGTGTTATGTTAGTGTCAGTATCTAAGGAAAGAATAAGCACAGCACATGTGCAAGAATCAAACGAGTTACTGCAAACCACCAAGCGCTCAAATGCTGTTGAAGCGCATGCGCACCACTGTGTTGTGCTGCAAGCAAGCACGCACGCATGCGGAGCCCAAACAAGACTAATGACGCACTGATGTGTTACTCTGAGAGTTAATGTAGTAGCTCGATGCATAGCAGCTGCAGATAAACGAAGACAGTACAATCACTGTGCATTGATAGTCTTTAATCTGAGTATACATCTCTCTATGCAACAACGAACTGGTGATATGTTTACAGTTGGGTTTGAGTACATCTATCCCACCTGATAGTACAGTGGTGGTGTCATCTCAGAAGTAGTAGCAGTGCCAGCACCCTTGTATACAACATGCAGCAGCTCGTCCATTGGGGCAGCAGCTGTTGTGTTCATGCAGTGTGAGTGTAACATATGGCAATGAGCTTCACACATATAGGCTTCAAACGTACAGGTGTACAGCAGTAGTTGCTGATGTATCTTGAGTGCATGCGAACGTTTCTGCGAATCAGAGAAATCATGCAGCCATTCTGCACGGAAGTACGCAGATGTATAGAGCAGTTGCAGCAGTAACACAGTATGCAAATGAGAGGTGCGCTTGCTGCTTGCGGCATAAAGCAAGTTCTATTCAATTGCAGAAGCAACTTCATGTCGCCACACATATGACACGCACATATCACTACTGTGTCAAGGACTGGTCGGCACTGTACTGCACTGCGCTTCATAACAAGCATGCGCATAGTAGAAGTGTAAGAAAAAGTGAACACTAGTACGTTGTTCTCCCAACCTAACTTGTAAGCTTGCAACAACTCATGAAGTGTTCAAGTTAGCTAAGAGAAAGAAAGTACTACAGCTCACTTGACTGTTCATTACTGTACGAGTACGCACAAAGTAGCGTAAATATACAGGCATTGTGCTAACGTAATTCACGCGCAGCCACATATGCACGGTGAACACACACATGGTGCATGCATATACACCTAATACAGTGCGATCTGTCTATGACCCGTTTGTATACTGCTGCATCAGCACAATGTAAATGCTACTGAAATCTGCTGCATAGCATGCGTACAATCTACGGCAATGCTGTCATATTGTGCGACTGAATGGATAGCCAGTGAGCTGAGCTGACATGTGACTCTGCAGTAGTTGTGCATGCTATATGCTATAACACATGCAACCCGTTCTGGACGATTCATGGCCAGCAAAGCTTTTGGCAGTGCAATCAATCATGCTTTTAGCAGCAGTGCTTGTGCTCGGACTTGCACTTCTGCGGCAGGCAACTGACAAGTACCAGTAGCTGTACAGTACTGAGAGCATGATGCTGTTGCAAATACAGTAGTGTATCAACGTGTTACAGACAGCAGCGTCATATGCACGGAGCACGCATACAAGGCTCATGTACGTATCTCATGCATATATGCTTATATCTGAAAGACGTTCGCCAACTGCTGTATCTTTACAAGTTACACGCTGCTGCAGTACGCTTCATGACCTTACATAGCGGTATCAATGACGTATTGCACACCAGCTGCAGCAGACGTGTCATTGCGCGTACTGCGGAAGAACAATCAGAAGTGCGCATACGCATGTAGTGGGGTATAATACACTAATCTGCACCACAGTAGCATGTATGTGGCGCCGGCTGCCCGCAGCCCGGTGTGAGTCCTGCCGTGGAGTAGAACGAACGGCATGTCGTTGCACAGCGGGTAGCCTTCATACATGACTACTGTGACAAGTACTCATCAGTAATGAGCTGCGCTACTTTGTACGCGTTGCCATGTTGTGCAGTCTATATGCAGACAGGAAGCAACAGTAATGAGCGACCTCAATACATGCTCAATAGAATGTTCGCGTAACTCTAGCACACTGGCCATTCTGAAGCACGTTCGTGCACTGCTGTGACTGCACATTGAACAAAGTGCTGCAAGTTGCTATAGTTATAGTACACAAGATAGTAATGCAAGAGTGCGATGCTGGGTTTATTGATTATCAGGGCACTTCCGCACACAAGCACTTGCAATAGCCCTGCGTATACAAACAAGTGCGTTGACGTTTCAAAAAGTAGCAGCAAGTGCACGGAGCACACATACATGCTGTATGTGAGTGTCTCATGCACAAGTACTACTTCCAGCATACGTTTGCACTGCTGTATCTGCATACACAATGCTACGGCAGTGTGTTTCATAAACTTATACTCCGTATGTTGATGCTGTGGTGCTTGTGTACGCAGACAGCTAGCTTCAGTGCTGCGTGCTCTTCCTCAGACAGTGATGAGAAAGTTCGCTACAGCTTGACTGCGACTGCGCGAGGTTTCAAGGCACCACAAGAATTCGTGTGCACTATTACTGCTTCTCTCTTTTCATGTTCGTACACATGCAAATACAGCACCTTTCATACATAGTAGAGTGCCAACGTACTCAAAACCCTCCACATAGTTTGTTTGCACACTGCTGCAACTTTGTATCATACGCTCACCGCAGAATACACATCGGTTTACATCTGTACAAAGCGAGTACTGGCTACAATACAGCTAACGATAGATAGTGCGAGCAGCAGCAGCTTGTAATTGCGACTGCTGGCATTGTCGCTCGAGCGGCTGTTGACACAATTAAAGTCAGTCCAGCTAAGATGCCATCATTAGATACTAGCAAATCACTTCAAAGCAATAGCGATAGTAGTGGCAGTGTTATACATGTAATACATAACTGTCGCAAGTTGCCTCTAGTCATCTCAAAGGCGCAACCAATGCACCATAGCACGCAGATACGTGAACCGCTCACTGCTGGCGACACGGAGCGATTTCAACATAATGAGAAGCCAAAATCGTGTCACAAGCTGGGGGTGCGGTGTGCACATCAGCACTAGCACAGTGCTGTAATAGACTTTAGATTTTATGCAAGCGCGCTGTCAATAACTGACAGCAGTACTCTCTCCCACACACTACCATATACATACACATATGTAGCGTACACGTGCAACAGTGTGCAGGCGTAATCCACTGTGGCAGCATATGCATTCAGTTGCACACGAGCCGCAATTCGATACGTTTGCGCACTGCCGTATTGATACGCTGTACACGCTCTTATTGTGGACTGCTTAGATGAATGATGCACGCACACAAATGCCATCTAAACTTGTACATCGATACAAGCTGTATCAACTACAACGAATTTGATATAACGTGTATAGCGTTTGTACAATAAAAACTGGAAACACTGCATCATGCTACACAGTGCGCATGTATCACGTAACTTCTCGAGCATAAGGCTGTTGTTGTATACAGTGCGAAATGTTAACAGTACAATACAGGCTGTGTTATACTTTTATTACTCACCAGCAATGACAGATGTGTAGCAGCCCTGCTCAGTGCTCAGAAAGACACACCTCATTACCATATCAAGTGGTACTCTCAGTGCTAGTGGTACTGTCCTCCATATGTCTGTGTAAACATAGTAAAACGCGTCACATGTGAAAATAGCAGCATTGCATACAGTGATTGACGATCATTGACACTAGTGAGCGTTGATAGCGGTCCAGATACTAGTAGTATGACTACAGCTGTGCAATACGGTTTGCACAACTGAAAGTACTTGCACTAGACTATACTGTACCTGCACAGGCAAGACGAGCTCTTGTTATACGCAGTTTCGTCAATAGTGTACGACGGTTAATATATAAGGCCGTATACACGATGTAAGCATGTATATACGTATGTGCATTCAGTGAGTGTGCAGTGTACTTACCACTGCGTACATTGCCTGGGCTGACAGCAAATGCAGTAGCTGATGAGTTATCTGCTGTAAACCTCCTACGCAGCTCCTGTTAGCAGTAATAGTAGTAGCAATGATAGTGTGCCACATGAGCATGAGTGCTTTCTTTTAGTCACAGATGTAATGCTGTTTTCTTACTGCAAGTATGATCAAATGCAGCTACAGCACAGTATGATACAATGGCTGCTACAGCTTCAGACCACGCGATACACTAGCAGCGATGGTTGTGCTTGCGCATCCCCAACAACCCTATATGCACAGCACGGCTTGTACACGTCGTAAGCTAACGCAGTAAGGCTTACTGGTGCCTGCACATCACATTCACTAGCATGTACACAGCGTGCCACATAGACAAACATATACATACCCACATAAAACTAGCCCTTTGCAGACATGAAAGTACGGATATATGAACGTCTATTGTAGAGCACACAGTGGTACTAGAATGCATGTGCTGTGTACATGGCTTGTCATAGTGCGCAGCACAGCGATGGCTAGCACTACATGGAGTAGCTGCACAACTAATATGCACCAACATTGTGATTAACTTGATGGCGTCAAGATGAAGGTATTGAACACGGTCGACAAACTGTATACATATGCGCTGTGACTGAAACGCTGTCAACGTAGTGATGGCTGTGCTCCACAGAGTGTGTTTCGTCACTACACGCTACGTCCCAAGGAGCACACAGTTCCATTGCTGTTGACAGTGCGGCAAGCTGCAGAGCTACATTGCTGTTCATCGTAAAGTGTGTGAGGATCAGAGTACAGATGAAGGGACTACTAGCTGCAGTGCTTGCACAAAGAAGACTAGTGTACGCGACGACAATGTGATCGAACTACAGTACTACTACCGATAGTACTGTCTAGAGCACCACGGCAGACGTAATGCATTGGTGACACTGTCGTCGTTAAACTAACCGTGTCTGCTTGAGCACACTCCGAGATCCTAGCAATGAAACAAACGCAAAAGCTGTGCTAGAGCACTGTGACAGCACAGACGGTGTTGAACTCTGCACACAACGATGCTGCCAGTGTATAGAGAGAGCATCAAGCTTGCCCGTGTAAGCAATTGAGCACAGGGCAGTACAAATATGAACTGTAATACTGTTTCAAAATATATCCGCACAAGCAAATATGACCATACATTGAGCGTATGCGCACGAAGCAGCTTGGCGTTTCAAGCCAGTGTTTTGTAGTGACTGTGATGTAACAGAGCAGTGCTGCACCGTAGACAAGCACATCGAGGAGATAGGCGACAGGGTTTGAGTTCTGTATACCACAATTGCTGGTACTGCTAGGCAATAAGAACAGATGTGATGCAGACAAAACTCCGGACTATCACTCCACTCCTTCCCTTGTGATAGACACACGTCCCTCTTGTACTCGCAAGACGCCAGCTTCTGTACAATATATGTACTACATGGCATGCGTGAGTGCTAGTGGTAAGGCCAGCTACAGTGCTGTGACAGGCACGCATCTGTCTCGAAACACGCATCTGTGTCTTATCAAGTCAGAGTGCCACTGAAAAACAGCAAAGCATTGTCGATGCCAGCTGTGGGTCAGTAGAGACTGCAGTTACACAGATGTGGTAGCCAGTTGCACTGGAGTACTTACTGTTGTGACATCGCTCTGCAGTATGAAGTTCTACATCACTGCAGCAGTATCGTCACTTTACAGATACCATGGTAGTAGAAATGGCTGTGAAGGTAGTGCTATCTGTGCTGCGCACAGCAAGCTATTACAAACTATGACCATAAAGCAGCACAGAGCAAGCACAAGCCCTACAACGCTGAATACCACACCATGACATTGCATGATGCCTTTGCTGTGCTTGTGCGCGACAGTATTGCTATGTACGAAGTAGCTGTCACTCACAGTTGCAGTGCATGCTGATGATAGACGAAGTGTAAACTAACGTCAACACCAGCAAAGACATACAACACAATTACTCATAGTACTTATTGTACTGTGAAAGCGGCAATGTGCTGCGACAGTGTTGTAATCAAGCTCATCCTGTTTGACGCAGACATGCAGCACAATACGATGCTGCCACTGCTGCTGCTGCTGCTGTTCTATAAGTCATGTTTTGTGAACGAGTGAGTAATGCGATTCGGCCATGAGCACTCATAGGGGAATGAGTGCGATTGTGTAAACTATAGTGCAAGTATACGTTGCACTACTGTTTTACAATCGCTCCTCATCATACTCATACAAGCACACAGCTACCAAGAACACAGCACGGCCCGTAACTGCAAGTCGATAGCATTTCGTGACTATAGCACACAGGAACAGAGCACCGCTGCAGTGTAGGCATTGCTGAAGGGATAGCTGTGCAATCATGACATAGAGAATCATTGTTGGTTATATTGCTATGCAATAAACGCAGCAGTGGGTATTGCGACATGACTACACTATCACTTGAAGCACTGCCAACAACGAGTACTCCGTCATCGTGCGTCTAGCATTCTGATAGTAGCAGTGAATTGCAGTGATGTTGCAAAAGTGCTGCTCACTGCTTTGCGTCTGACAGTATAAACAGCCTCAATGCTACAGCTAAACATGCGCAATACTATGGGCTTGTAGCTGGCTAACTGCAGCTGTTGATGCAGCTCTTGTCTCTGTACTAATGCTGCCAACACTCTACGTGTAAGCCTGGTAACACTAGCGCTAAAAACCACGCTTTCATCTAACGCTGTGGTACATTTTAGCAAGAATTTGAAGGCAATCGCCGCCGATAGTTCATACACACAACCTTATGCGTACGACCGCGGGCATCAAGAGAGCTGCACCAATGTAGGCAGATGGTGTCATTCCTGCAACATCATAGTTGTTCGTGTTGGTGAGCAGCATGAGCAGCAGTGAAAATGACAAGACTGCCACCATCCGTCTACATGCAATCAGCGTTGGGACACAGCACAGTCGTGATGCCATGAAAGTTACAGTGGCAGTACATTGCTATGAGATGCCTATAGTCGGTGTCCCTCCACAACAAGCCAGCACACTGATGAACATCTGCATGCATAACCATCAAGTGTACTGGCCGACATATGCACAATGGTAGCAGCAGAGTGGCACACAGCTACGGCAAAAATGTAGCTCCAGTTAGATGCCACTGTAGCCATATACGTGACTCCGCATGCAACAGTCTGAGCAGTACCTTGTTCAGAGTTGCACGCTATCCGTGCGCAGTGCCCACCACATCTGCGACCAATGAAGCATGGTTCAAGATAGGAAACTGTGCTACTGCAAGCTACTACTGCAGTATGTACTGCAGTCATTGCAGCTACTGTAGGCAAGAGTGCTGTTTACACAGGTGCTGTGAGGCAACAGACCGGTAAGACCTCGCGAGATACTACTACTCTACAGCTGTAAGGTAGCATCAGCAAGGTAGAGCACGCCCATACCCAACAGCACAACGAAGCCAGCACACTCTTGTTCAGCAGCTGGCACGATTGGCATATACTAGCGTATTACTCACTGCATTGCACGTGCTTAAACAAGATGTTGCGGAAACAACTGCGTGTACATGATGTGCTACAAATGCCATCAATGGCGTCATAAAAGTGAGCATCAAGTCGAGCAGTAAGTCATCAACGTGAGCAGCAGCTGATACACGAAGAAGTGCTGTCCGTGCGCAGCAATCAAACTTTTAGGCAGCAAATGCAGCTGTAGTATGTATCGTAGCTACACTAGGCAAGCATGTTGCATACTGTATTGCTGTGGTGCTCTGGGCAACCAAGATCTGACTTTGCGAGATGCTACTCTACAGCTGCAACAGTAGGCAGCATCACCAAGGCACAGCGCGCCCATGCACAACAGCAATGATAGTATTCAACATACATGCTCAACGGCTGGTCTAGTGACATACACGAGTGTACCGCTGCTTTGAGGTTAGGTTCATAAGTGTTCTGTGTATATGTCTATTCTGCCACGTGCAGAGACTAGCGCATATAAGTATATAAGAGCTAGTCGTTGTGCCTAGCTCATACGAAATGCACTTCACGCGAGCAAGCCTGCTGCTGTGGACTCACTCCATTGCAGAGCTATAGGTGCACGCACACCAACATGTGCGTATGCTTTACACTGCGAGTGCTCTAAACCGCTAGTGTACACTTGTCTCTAAACACGCGCCCCTTCGCAGAGCACTGCTGTCTGAGTGATGCAGCTGAGTGCAGACAGCAGTGCTAACAAAAGCACACAAGCTGTAAGCACGCACGCTGGTGACTGTCATGCTGCAGTGCAAGGGGTCTACACCCGACACCTCGCGTGGTACTGCTCTACGACAGTAGGTAGCATCATTATCAAGATGCAGCAAGCCCATGCACAGCAGCACGCCAAAATCATAAACATGCTTGCTAGGCAGCTGGCACGATTGGCTAGTGCATCACTCACTGCCATACATGTGCTCACTGCACTGGGTGTGCTTCATCAAGATGTGTTCTACTGTCACAACAGCCATCAGTGGCGTTGCAACAAAATGATCATGCTCAGCCACAAGCTACCGTGTCAGCATACAACAAACTGTCGTGCGGCTAACACATGTATGACACTTCGTTAGAGCATCACGTATGTTGTGCAAATTTTACACAGCTAGTGTGCTCCAGTGCACAGCTTGATGTGCTCAGTATACTTGACTTGTATGTGCATCGTGTGAACAACAATACTTCTGGACACAATGGTATAATACTTGCTGACCGTACCGAACCAAAAGGTACAAGCTATAGGCAAGCAAACTGCTTGATGTGATGCGGAGGTGCGTTATGACGCACTGCAAACTTCACATAATACTTGTCCAAACAGGTAGATGAGCACCACCGAAGTATAGCACATCACGCACACCGCCGCTACAGGCAACCAGACAGCACGCTTGCTCAACAGCTAAAGTAAGCATGTGTGCCAGCATGCCACTGCATTGAAGGGCGAGCTTTTAAGTTCATACTGTAGCGCGTGTTACCACATAGCGAACATGCTCAGTAACGCCAGGCGGAGGAACATACACTAAAGTTGTAACTGTCTGTGTCATCAAACGGCAAGCCGCTGTGCAAGCTGCACAGACAAGGCTTCTCAAAAGGTAGCCTACTACTGTAGGCTAGCTGAATTGAAGCCTATCGTGTGCACGCACAGCAACCTGCTCTAAGTACTGCACAGTCACCATACAGTAAGCAAGTTCAAGTGCGTAGCTTGTTTCAAACTGCACTTCTCAGCCATCTGTGCTCCATTACACTTTCACTCACTGCTGCTTACTGCAAGCGGTGATACAGGGCTACCTTACAGAGCGTAGTGTGCGAGCGTGGCAACACTCTAACAACATGTTGTGTGCTGCAAGAAGCTGCATGCAAGCCTGTTGCATATTGTAATGCTGTGGTGCAGTGGGACGGCGTACCAGACCTCGCAAGATACCACTGTATAGTTGTAACAGTAGTATTGCCAAGGTGTACTGCGTCAATGCACAACAGCATCAAGAAGCCTACACGCTTGCATGCATCTTGAACAGTGTGCGCCTGTGCGCTGCTGCGTTCCATCGAATTATGTTCACACTGTCATGTACCACTGGCCACTATACACATGGATACGTGATGTCTGACAGTACAGACTAGCAGAAGTTAGCTGTAGGCAAGCGATTGCTACCTGTAATGCTGTGGTGCAATGGAAATGGGGGTGTGACCTCGCGAGATGCTAATCTACACGTGTAGATAGGCATCATTGAAGCTCAGCACATCCGTGCACCACATCACAGCAAGGGCGCAACAAGCTTACTCAACAGCTAAACTGATAGCACGTACTAACGTTTCACTGCATTGAAGGGCAGTTCTCAAGTTATGGATGCATGCTTATATGACGTATGTGCTGGTGTTAAAACAGCAACATACGACGATAATCATGCTCAGCAATGTATTACACTATGGAAGCGCAACGTTTGCATGCACAACAGCGCCCGACTGTGCAAAAGACAGCTGCCAAACAGCCCTTACACTCCAGCACGTACACAATCCACAGTGTAATGTACAACCATGCTGACGACATGCAAGCATGTGTGCAAGCATAATCACGTATACAGAGCTGATAGCACATGATGCACTTGAGAGCTGTGCGCTGGTGATTCGCTAATATCGTACAACTGTACAAGCTGTGAACGCGGTATGCAATATCTTCACAAGCGGATGTAGTATACTACGAAGTATGTTATGTGTATGTAAGTGAAACTGTGCAGTATAATGTACTGTTGTAAACCAACTCACCAGTGTGAACAGCATCATGGCCAGTTTAGAGTCAGCATACACATGAAACAGCACATCTGCTGGATTGGTCTCACCCCTTTTACCTAAAGCAGCCTCCTCATACTGTTTCAACAGCAATAGTACCAGTAGAAGCAGTGATAACAGTAACATTGGTAAGTTATAGTAGTAGTAGTAAACATCAGCACTATTGAATGTGGCGTCAGTGGCAATGACGTGCATGCACACGATAAGCTTCATTATGCACAGTGGGATTCAAAACTACGCCGTGCTGGTTCAGAATCTCTGCGTATGATCTGCTTACAACACAATAACTACAAGTGGTACATTATACTGCAGTAGTATGCTGATGTGGTATACCTGTGTGGTACCATAGTGGTGCAGTACACTAGTAAGATTCACTACTCTTGCATCAGGTGTGTCCTGTTGGTTTCACCAGTAACATGAGCCGTAGTGCATTAAGCAGTAGGTTATACGTATCCAGCCGTTGTTAGTCAACGGTTAGCATATACTATCACCATTTGCAGTGCTATATGCTGCATGCTTTGCAAATGTCTGTGCATGCTCACAGTGTATATAAAAACGAGATACATGCCATCTTGCACTGTAAAATATAGCAGCACATGCATTTGTAACAAATTGAGCGTGTCAGATACACATTACCTTGATGAGGTCATACAGCAGTGTAGTGAGCTGAAAGTGGCCTGTTATAATGAGATTCAACAACAGCAACTAGCAGTAAATAAGCACGAGATAAATGTTGCAGCTTTGAAGGTGCATTACTGATGTTTGAGCAGCTTGAATGTAGCTCAAATTAACATTGCTCATACATCATAATATGTGTTGAAGCAATGCCAGAAAGAACAGAAAGCTATAGTTTCGCATCTGTAGCTTATTCTGCGTTCGCTTTTTGCTGCTGTTCTGTTTTGAGACAGTGCTGTACAAGAAAGTTTGTTAAGCTTACCTAAAAAGTTAGCTTGATAAGTGATGCTCAGGCCTTGGCTAGTCTTGCCAGGCTGAGTAGTACCAGCTGCATTTAAACATACGTACCAGTCACATACAACTGCTTGTTAAAATGCGTTCAAAGGGAAGGCAAGCAAGTAGAGTGCTGCCTATTGTGCGCAGCATGATGTCAACATAATGAAGCAGTAGCTATCGTTTTCCGTGTCTATACTTTAGAGCATGTTCTTCTGTCAAAGCGACTTGCTAGAATGCCACTCAACGCAAGCTTGTAACATTGAGATATGATGCACTCAGTTGAGTACAGCAGCTGCAGGTGTTGCGCAAAGACGTGAGTGTGTTTCAGTGTTGTTGTCATACCATTGTTTACAAGGATGTCCAGGCGTCTGTAACGGGCTTGAAAGTCCTTTGCAAACCTGCTGACACTGTGTGTGTCACATAGATCAACCTGCATGACCTGTGGGTGTTCATGAAAGCAAATGCGCACAACTTGTGTAAATGCACGATACCAGCTATAAGTAGCTTGCTCAGCGCGCAATGGTATTGCTGCACAGCTAGGCGGCAGCAAGTGCGTGTAAGCACTATTGCAGCAGCCGCCAGCGATCATGTAACAAATACTGAGTGCTGTACAACAATTATTTGCTGACAATCGACAGGAGATCGCTCCAGTAACATCACTGTATACTCATGAATTTAGCACTGCTCACCTCAAGGCTAGCATTGTTCATGTCATGCTTCTGTTTGAGCTCATTGATGATGTCTATCTTAGCTGCTGCTCCCTTAGCCTCACTCTTGCATGCCATGATCACTGTAGCGCCCAGCCTGGCCAGGTGGCAGGCAGTCCTCATACCAACTGCTTGCAAGCAAGCACAGAGC